>JAOVVI020015179.1:0-11268 GCA_028571085.2 Nepenthes alata | reverse complement strand
GAGGTCGTATTCTAAAAACTCGGTCCCATCCGAGCGGCCCCAGAGGTCGTATTCTAAAAACTCAGCTCCGTCCGAGTGGCCCAAAAGGTCGAGCTCTATGAACTTCATGCAAAGCCAGGCAATCCGAGATGTCAAAAGGCAGCATAATCCTTCAAAGCTCACACTTAAAGCTAAGGACAAGATACTTGGCAGTGCATTACAAAGAGAACGAACACTTGTACAGGCCAGGCAAAAGGCCCAAAGCTTCAACTCAGAAAGCGTAAGTTTTATTTATAAAACAAGGCTCCTCTACAATGTTATAAAAAAACAACAACAAAAAAGGAAAGGGAAAAAGAGGCAATGTGTCAAAAGAGCCCCTCTTGGCTCCCTTGTCCTCGAACCTTCTGAGCTCCAGAAGGCCCCGCCTGGTCCGTCAGACCTGGCTGCTCGGATGTAGAAGGATTGCCTTCAGGCCTTGCCCGAGAGGACTCAGGAAAAGGCCTCCCACCAACGCCATACAAATCTTCTTCGCGTAAGGCACCGGAATTCCTGGGATAAAGAACGGCTGTAGGAAATCGCGGACAGATCAATCGCAGCACTCAGCAGCACATGCGAATGCTCTCCCAGTACTTGCTATCCAGTAAAGGCGCAATCTCCGCGGTCTGCACAGACGTCCTCAACCTCTCCTCCAGACGGACAACCCTGTCCCGGAGAAGCTCCTGCTGAAGCTGCTGGAGCTTGACGGTATCCTCTAAGGAGGCAACTTTCCTTTCTACCTCAGCCAGCTTCCCTACAGCCCGTTGGCCAGCTTCCCTAGCGGCCCTTAATGACTCCATTTCCGAGCGGGACTGGGCCAACTCTTTGACTAGCTGGCTAAGGCTCCCGGCCAAATCCTGAAGCTGCAAAACAGACAAGCACATTAGGGCGCAGGCGATAGAAAGTAAGGCAAGCGAAGAAGCGGTGAATTACCTTAGAGACCAGAGGATCATTACCTAGGCCACGCTCCCCGGGGACCTCGGGCTCCTATAGCTCGCTCTCAGGCGCCGTAAAAGCTTCCTCGGGCACACGCTCCACAGCCGTAAAAGGTACCAAGGAGCCTACCCCAACATCAACGTCCTCGCCATGAGGCTCCTCCAGGACATCAGCAGGGCGCCCTGACGGACTTTCAGTTTGGACTGCAACGGGATGCTCGGAATGATCGTGAGAAGTCAGGTCAGCAGCGCCTGCTTCCTCGGCCCCTGCTGTCTCTCGGACCGTCTCAACTATCACTCCTCCCTCAGCCTCCCTGGCGGAGTCCCCACCGCCTATGCCCTCAGAAGGGTGGCCAATCTTGTCCGAGACATCACCAGGAAGATCAGCGAGAACTCCGGGAGTAGAATCATCATTGGGAGGCTGGACGTCCGAGAGCTCCACAATCTGTACTATCGTCCCCAAAGACCCGCTAAGAAGATCAGCAGACGAAGCAGAAGCAGGACCTTCAGTCCCCGAGGACTCTGGTAAAGGACCAGTCCTCAACCTCTTGAAAAGAGGGGCAATCATAGCATTGTCGTCAAAGTCGTCATCGTCATCATCATCGGACGAGGGGAACTCAACGATGGCCACCAGACGTTTCGAGCTCTCGACCGGACGGCTCTTATCCGTGCGCTCAACACGCCCCTCAATCCCCAGAGATATTGCTCTCCTCCTCAGTTTTTCTTCTTTGACTTCTCATGAGGAGTGGCAACGGAGGTCTCGGACCGTGTCCCCCACTTCACCTTCTCAAAGTTCTCGGATGAAAGCCAGATGTTGCGTTTATTCTTGTGAAAGCCCCCGAGATTGGCCATCACCAGGTCCAAGAACTCCTTCACTTCGTCCCTCTCGTCCCTTGAGGAATCCGAGCAGTACTGGCTGATCACATTCCCCCAAACAATGGGGATGGCCCAATTCTCCCGAACGCCCAGGAAAAAAAATTTATCATTCCACATCTTGGTGGACTCCGGGTTCCCCCGCACATCACGGAAAAGTCTGGGCGACGGGTCATTGTAATCCAATCAAGGGTATGTGTAAAACGAAACATAACCTTAACCATAAGTGCGTCCAACAGCTTATCATGACAATAGACAAAGACGCATAAAGAAACCAAATACCTGATCGCATTTAGTTGAAGCTTGGCAAGAGGAACGCCAAGGCTTATCATAATCTAATAAAGCTCTTCTGGAACAGGAAATTGAAGCCCACCCTTGAGGTGGACTTCATACACGGTGATGAATCCGTCAAGTGGACACCATGCCCTCTCACAGGACACCGGAACCACCATGGCCATGGAATCGGGGATTCCATACCGCTTTTGAATGTCCTCGAGCCTATCGAGCGTCATCAAGGAGGCAATCTCATTTACTCCAAGAGCCATGGAAAACGGAGAAGCAAAAGACAAAGGAAGAACGAAGAACATAAAGCTTCAGCAAAGGGAGGAATACTTGGAGAAGAAAACGGAAGCGAACGCAGAAGTGAAGAGCTGGAAATTAGAAGGCTAACTTATTAATATTTTTGAAATTCAAAAAGGCACACTCATTAACCTTCGCCACGCATCGCTCGGCTATTTGCCTCAGAGAAGTCGTGGCTTTGGCTTCCCAAGGCGCCAGTCAGCCTGTTAATCCAGCATTAAATGCTCCGTAGAAACCCAAACAACGGCGCTGGAAAGGTCTCAGACTCAAAAGAAGCTCTGGGACACTTCTTCACCAAACCTGGCGCCACATTTCCTCCGAGGACACACATGGTGTCGGACTAGCGTCGTAAAAGGCCTAAACCCAAAGGTGGATGACCATGTTCTTACTTCCGCATGAACGTCCTTCTCAGGCCATAACGCGCACACGGACAAACTGTTACAAATAAATGTCAACCTCCTAAGTAGAGCAGTGACGTCATGCCAAACGGTCGAGGACCTCGAACCCTTTGGCATGGGGGGCTAATGTTGGGTCCCAATATTAGGGCCCATAAAATACGGCCCAAGACGCCCAAGAGACAAAGAGGCCCAAGAGGCCCCAAAGGCCGAGAGAGCTTAAAATGACTGAGACCTTGTTTTGAATTAAGAAGTCCAGGGACATCAGACATTCCTTCAGACCCCAGATTAATTCGAGAGGTCAGCAAAGATCCGAGGACTCTCCACAAGGGACCAAAGATCCTTCAATCATTAAGGGGACATTTGGCATCCGAGAGCTGTCTCCCTCAATGAGTCCGCGTACTTACAAAGGGACAAGATACGCCGCCTAAAGACGATGACTATTTCACAGACGGCCGCGAGTGCCAACTAAGCAACTTCGCTATTACCAAAATGACCGAACATGCCAACTCAGATGGTTCTCTGCGATCAAGAAGCACATTCCATCATGAAAAGTCCAAACGGCTCCTGATACGCTGGATACGTAAAACTGGTGTCCCTGACACGCCATATCTGCAGGACAGGCGCCGCATCCACCCTGCTGATGACAGGTGTCCCTGACACGCCGCACCGGCATGGCCGGTGGTAGGCGCCCTGATACGCCAGTACCACGTGTCCTTTCTCAACGGTATAATTTTTCCCCTATAAATACCCCTTTAAGGCAACAAAGAGAGGCTTTTTCCCATATCGGAGAGAGCTTTCTACGGAGGGAGACTAAGAAGAGAAAAGGAAAGATACTCCCAAAAACTTATATTTTGTAACACTTTCACCCATAGTGAAGTATTTTAAAGGCTTTGAGTCTCGTGATTTTTTCCTCTCGTTCAAATGGGAGGTTTTTCATGTAAATCGATGTTCTTCTCTCCCTCTCTACATCTTTCCATCCTCAAGTATTTGTGTTGCCATCGGATCCCGAAATTTGGAACGCAACAGGATGCATCTTCTAGGTGGGTCAATTTATTTTTCTAAGTTAAGGAAGTTAATTTAGGACGATGGCAACAGGTCTATAAATCTTTTCCAGCGCGGAGGGGCAATTAATGAGAATTTCAGGTAAAACTCCTACATCCAAAAACAGTTGAACTTTTTTTTCAATTAACTCATCCCCATTTAATAAAGCCTTAGCTGTTGGCTGTGATTGGTATAAGAAAAGTCTGGAAAATAAAAATTGAAAATTGATATAAAAGTAATTTTTAATTATTGCTGTCGGCCTTACTAATTAATTTCATACATAAACTGTTGTTACAGGCACTACTCTCGAAAGAAATCATACATTTAAATAGGTAAGTATCTCAGAAAATCTTAATCGATTATTCATACTGCTTTAGTCCGGTCAAGCTCAACAGAATAAGTAGATTAGATTTGTTTAGATTTACAAATAATCCGATTAAGTCTTTTTTTGTTATAAGCTTGTGAATTAACTCATTTATAGGCCAATAAATAAACTTATTTTACAGTTAATAATAGACTTATTTATAGATTAAGATTGTTAGGTTTTGGGCCGCACATTTGTGAGTACTGCAACAAATGAATTGGTATTAGGAGTACATGTGATATTCACGCGTGATACATTTGGACGAACAAATTAAGGGTTGCATGATACTCATGCAATGGTTGATCGATGATTGTTTGAGTGACAAAAGATGTTGAAGGGTCACGCGATATTTTTACAAAGGTTGACTAAGGATCGATCAAAGGCTAGTAGAACGGTATATAATAGGCATTTGAGAGATGCACGTGTGCTATTTGTTTAGAGGAGTGACTCTAGATGGTGTTTGAAGAAAATATGTACGAAGTTTGTTCATAAAGGCCATGAAAACTTTAACTTTAAATTAGGCAACTTTGTTACGTTCCACCTTAACCATGAAAACTATACTTTATGGTGTGAATAATTTTTTTTCTCTTTTTTTGGTTGAAAGCTAAGACCACGTTGGTGTTTTGACTGGCACCACACTAGTGTACATCATAGACTTGTCAGCATTATCAACTTAGCGTTCTGATAGCTTTAGCACTTGGTGAAGCAGTTTTCTAACAACAATTATCCTTTTAACAATCCATTCTTATGATAGTTCAAGCTTGCAGATAATCTGGATAATCGAACAAATCAACCTTTGGCAACACGACTTGTTGATGCTAAGGCCCGTTTACAGTATGTGTTTTAACAATCTGGCTCTAGCGTCTTGCCTTCTAACAATTTGGCTTCTTTGACAACTCACCTGACCGACAACTTGTATTTTTCTGACAACCTAACTTTTCATACAATTCTGCATTTGATAACTTGTATTTTTATAGATCTGACTTTTTGATAAATTGTCGTTTGATAATCTAGGCTTGTTTTAATAGTCTGACCTTTGATATTTTCGATCTGATTCTAATTATAGTTTTATCGAACCTCTGGGATCAACGATTTTCAACATGGCCTCGGGATATATTCCCTTTAGCGGGAGTTCAACATTTATTTTTCATCGTAGCATTGTATGTTGAAATGGGGTCCATCAGGGTCTGATTATCCAGCCAGACTACACTCTTTCAGAACCCACCTGATTAATTGCCTCCCAGTGTATACTGGCGCTGTCTTCGATTATCTGTAAGGAAGTTTGATGCAAAATTAAAACTAATTTCTTAGAAATAAATGGTAATTGAAAACGCATGTGAGCAGATTGACGCTGTTGGCAACGTTACTCGCATGTCATGTGGGCTTGTGGCCCCACCCAACTACGACCACCCAAATCCTGTTTTCCTTCGACAAGATCACGTATATTTGGCCTCTTTTCTCGGGAACCGCTAGCCAACAAACCCAGGCTGGAAGCAAGCAGAATCACATTCTCCAGAAATTAAGGCGGCGGTTGTTAAATAAAGATTTAATTAAAATTAGATCTACGGTGGGCATAAGATTTATAATTAAATTTAGAAAAAATTTATAACTAAAAAATTAAATTTAGCAAAACAAAATTTAATCACCTAGGCTAAAAAAATCTTAATTATATCCATTCATAAGCAAACCGGACTAATTCCAACCGGTCGATAGATAATTTTTTATTTTAGTATATTTATTAAATTCATATTTATATAAAAAATACACCAAAATATATAATATTCCAAATATTATAATGTCTAGGATAAATTATTACGTAGTTGTATATTTTAATAAAAAAATTTTTACATAAACTTATTAATTATACCAAAAATATAAAATCTATTAAAATAAATTTTTGATTTGGTGTTTATTTAAACAAAAGATATATTTTTAGAAAAAAAAATTACAATTCGAGTTGGGTCGAACCAGACACTTTCATATGTGACCTTATCCTGCTCCAAAAAATTAATTTTGTCTAATTTTATAATCATATCCATCCATAATACTTTATATCTTAACTGAATTCTACAAAATTTTAGATTTATCAAACCAGACTTGTCAAGTGGTTTGATTTTGATTAGATCTAGTTGAGCAGAATGACTCATTCACATCAAATTTGAAGCATTGTAGATTATAAAGTCATATATTAGATTGATATTTAGAAACGTTACCTATGTCAATGGTGTACATATGCCTTTTCTGTGACAATGAAAATTATTTTGGATAGTTTTATTAACTAATCTAATTTTCAACCATAATTTTAATCAATTCAAGTTCTAATTATCTGAGGCAATCCAAACCCTAATCATTAGGTACGGCTTGGACCTCTCACTTATAAAATTCTCAAAATTTAAAATTATTAATCATCCATCATAACTTCAATATTCTTCTAATAAACAACATACAAATATTCAAAATAAAGACGGTTAGAACCACGGGTGGCAGCCCAAATGAAACTACTAAATTTTTATCAATAATATATCCAATTTGCCTTCCATTAAAATGATAGCAATTGACCTCCAAAATCATCTTCACCTAAAAGTCAAGTAGCACAAGTGTGATCCCCCTACTAGAGCTATATGATCAACTCAAATTTAGAACTAATAAAATATAATAGTTAGCCAAATATTTACCTAGTGATAACAATAAAAAATACATAATAAATATTAAATATTAAAAATATTAAAAATATAGAAATTACAACAGTAATATAAAATCTAAATCTATTCAAGAAGTCACAACATGTCGTAATTGCGATTCCAAAGAAAAAGCAAGATGGGTCACATTGGATGTTCGTATTACAAAGATAATAAGATTTACCAATGACATGTAAAAATCTTCCAAAATCCAATATAAAAAAAATAAGTAGGGATTCATTGGTTCGAATATCAACACGAACAACCTAATATCAAATAAATTCCATCGAATCTGATTTTTATAGAATCCGACACAAGAATTCTATTGAATATAACTCATAGATTCCATTAAATCTTTAACTTAAAAGGTATCAATAATAACAAGATATTACCAAAAAACTATTAGATCTTATGGACAGCACGAAGTATAGATGTGCAAAATATGGAAATCACTTGCCTAATTTCAAGTTTAGCAATGGAGACAATGTCAAAGGTGCATCATCACAATGTCTATCTATAGCTCTCCCAACCATCATATTCGAGAACAATAGAAATAGTTGATAGTAAGGATAGTAGATTCGGCGTCTCCTCCTTCGATTCCTCTCTACTTTCACTTTTCTTTTCTCCTCTCCCCGTCTTATTCATTCATTCTCTCTCTCAGGACTGCCTGCTAATGAAATGTAGGGTTGCATATATAGAGAAATTTAGGGCAAGAAATACGAAGGCAATGTTTGTTGCATAACAATTTGACTAGTAGGAGGCAATCTTCAATTGGCCATGTATAGGGAAACAACTTGTGGGCGGTTAGAATAACTGAGAGGGAATCAATTTGTTGGAGAGAAGCTGCTGGAGAAGGGAAGGATCAAGAAGGAGAAGCGTTGGTTGAGACCATGAGGAGTGTTTGAAGATTCGAGAGAAAATAAAGTGTAGGAGAGAGAAAGGGCTGATGGTTGTTTTGGGGAAGAATGTGAAGAAGGATCGAGAAGGGGATGAGGTGGCGTTTGTTTGTTATTATTATTATACATTTATTATTACGATTACTATTACTATTATACATCTATTATTATTGTATTATTCAATTTAAATTTATATCTATCATTAATGATTTGCATCAATCTGATTTTGGAAACATCCAACCAAAAATATTAGAATATTACGCTATCTATTCGAATATTGCATGTTATAGATACATTAAAAGTGAAACAGAAAGAAGATATGACCATAGAAGAAACTCGAATCTAATAAATGTGGGACAATAATGATGAGTTATGTAAAATCACAAATATTTTTAATTTTATTATTTTATGAGAATAAATTATCTGATTAGTTGTGATAATTATTTAATTATTTTAGTAATTATTTAGATATAAAATTTTATAATTGGGTTTAAAATATGAGTTTAGAGTATTTAGACCATTAAATTATGCTTAAATATTTGAGATATTAGTTTGAGTTTAGTTTAATTAGTGGATTAGATTATTGAATAAATTTGTATATATTTAAATTAAGTAGACATTAAATATTTGGATCTAATAAGTTTGGATGGATCGATGGATTGGGTATAGATACTTGGATCATCAATTAGAGTTTAGATTAAATAACGAATTAAGTTACTTTTTAAGAAAACTAATTAAATAAATATTTATCTGGTGGACCTTAGTATATTGGGATTCGTTGACTAAAATTATAATTATTGCATCCTCAGATCCTAATTATTGAACGGATTAGGGATCCAAATACTATATGAAGCGAGTCCGATCTCCGTATGCTCGAATCTAAATTATGTGTAACATAACAGTAAGTCAAAAGATTGACAGGACTAGATTCCTAATATATTCTCTGATGCTCAAGTCAAAATTTTTCTTTTGTAAATAAATAAATATAGGATGCAGTTTAGAAATTACAGTAACTTTGTGTTTGGGAGCTTGCGCTTTTCCTTGAAGCATCTTAGAGAGAAAGTGATATATTTTAGTTGCCAGAGAGTGTCCTTTCTTTTGCCCTATTGAATGAAGGGTCTTTTTATAGTTATTATAGAACAGTTAATTCTTTTCATCAACTATCTAAAAAATCGTCCAAGAAATCGTTGAATGGATAGAACTTTATCCATATTTTAGTTTCAACTATCCGAGGCTGTTATGATGAGATGGAGAGAAACCACCCAGCCATTATCTTCAGTTTCAGCTTATCCTCAGATGGATCTTTAGACTGGGCCAAAATCGCTTCTTGAGCTTCTTTGATAAATGGGCTAAATTTTAGAAATGGGCTTTCTTATTGGGTTATTGGTGTCAGTACCTATCACTAACTCCTTATACTAGAAAAATCTGAAACTCAACCTTCTGGGATAAATTCCAAAGGTAAGCTCTTATTTGGACTTGTATTCTTACAGTGAGTTGTGATCTTTTTTGCTCGAGGAATAACTGTAACTGTCTGATAGCATATTTTCTTTTTTAGAGTAAGCCTTCAACTGTCCGAGGACATTGCTTGAATCCAGCTCTTGGCTAAAATATGTTCGAGGACATTGTTTTAGTCCGAGTCGCTGGCATGTGCAGTCTATTAAGGCATTAAATGCAATCGACATACCTTGAAAATGTAACAACCATCATTATTTCACATCCACTGAAATGCTGACACGTGCCCTAGCTATGATGAGGCGCGTCTTTTGAATTCAACTGACGTTTCAAATGAATCCCTTATTTGCTGGGATTTCCTTCGATTGCGTTTGCCTTTATCTTTCGAACATTTGAACTTCCATTTTCATCTTCATCTTCTACTTTCATAGACTTCCTTGCAATGGCTCTAGAAGTTAAAGATATTGCCTATTCTCTTTCTCATGAAGATGTTCAGGCTATTCGCACCAAACATAAAATTTTGAGTTCTAATGCCTTCCTGTTGCCTTATGCTGATGATAGAACTTGCTCTCCTCCAGATGGGTTCGTCACCGTGTATGAGACCCATTTGAAAGGAGGCCTTTGATTCCCCATGGCATTGGAGCTTTATCAAATAATGAAGTCCTTGGAAGTTTCAGTTTCTAGACTACAACCAAATGCTGTGAGGTATTCGGTTTCTCTTTATATCATTGCACGTTGTCACAACTAAGTCTTTGATAGTGTAGCGATTAAGCTTATTTTGAGATTCACTCATGGGCAGGATTGGATTATAATCACCTCTCATCCTAAGTTTGTTGACATTAGTTGTGGTAATCCTGACTCCACCAAATGGTGAAAGAATAGTTATATTTTTTGTTGTTCCTTATGAGTGGGGAGTTTCAAATGAATCGAAAAATGTAGCATCAGGTCTCTGTGCTGATGTAACAAAGAAAGAAAATGAAGCAGCAAAAAAATTCACTAATTTAATTCAAGCTAACCTTGGATCATTTAATGAAAACAAAAAGAACCGATCGTTAAGGAGTGAGGCATTTGAAAAGGCCAAGTGGGATCATTAGCCTGAGGGCTCAAAAATTCCCACTTCTTTAGTGGCCAAGAAAAATAAAATGAAATGGAAAGAAAGGCCACTGAAGAAAGGAGAGCTGTCCAATAAGGCAAAGGAAAGCCGTCACACGGAGACTTCAAAATGGCTGGAGATTAGTGTTGATACTTTCTCTTCTGATAACGATGAAGTCATCATCAAACAATTGGTGAAGAAGAAGAGGTCTGTGAAAATGGTCTCAATACAAGGCATTGAGGTGGTTGATCCCTTAACAGGTAGCGAGTCTATTGCTCATCCTTTTTTATCTGAGGGCGTACTTGTAGGGCCACTTGTTGTTTCTTCATCTCTTGAGGAGCCCTTGCCTGACCTTCCGACCACAGTTTTTGGAGAAGCCTCAGATATCGTTGTTGAAAATCCAGTCGAGAACATAGCTGAAGTTCTGGCTGAGCACATTGAGGTCGAGGAAGAAATAACGACAAATAAAGTGCCCAATTCTAAGCTCCTTTACCTTGCATTCCAAGTATATAAGGAGAGGGATTTTATCTGAGGCCCTTCAGATGGCCATGACCAAGAACATTTTTGAAATTCCAGAGGCTTCATTTGTGGATCAAGTGGAAACTGGCCTGAGTATTATTTTGAAATAGCTAAGCCCCCAATGTCAGTTGTTCATGAAGCAACTCATGAGTCTGAGGTCATGGTTGAAGCTCTTGAGTTTGAGGAAATTGTTAAAGCTCATGAGGCCAAGGAAATTGTTGAAGCTCGTGAGACCGAGGAAGTGACTACTGTTGTGGATGTCGCTCAAATGTCGAGACTTTTGGAGTCCGATGTCTAGAGAAAGGAAGGATTACCAATGAGCTGTCCCTTTTCAAAGGTACTTTTCCGTAGTATTTTTAGTTCCTTCACTTTAATTAATGGTCTACTGACTGGCTTTTTTCTTACAGTTGCGTGAGTTGGTCGGA
>JAOVVI020015178.1:0-11270 GCA_028571085.2 Nepenthes alata | reverse complement strand
AATATATAGTTCAGTTGGAGAGTTATTTTTTTGTAGTGAAAAATTATAAATTTGAAAGGTACGTGTAGAAGTGCTTGTAGCCCAAGTTTATAAAAATATCCTGACAAACTGTTAAAGGTGTAAAGTATGGATCCCAAATTATTCTTTAGTGATGACTAGTTAAATTAAGCTGATGAAATTATCGAGGTTAATAGAGATTTTGAGCCAAATTAATTTTCTAACCAGTATAAGTTAAATCAAGTGACACTTGACTAGCATTTGACTCACGCATATATGTATTTTAGACAGAGAATGTCAAGCTTGAGAGATGCCTTTAAGACAATTATGTGTATTTTAGGTAAATTGGTCGCACTTGATTGACACACGTACATGTTTAAGATAGAATGTTGGTACCTAATTCGCATCTGAGAAAAGCTAATGCGGTGTACAGATTTTACCTTAGCATCTAATATATATTTAACTGATGGATATACCGAAAATAGGCTGGTCCAAGGTCAACGTAGGCCCAAAATGACTTGCTCGACGGTCAACTCGTGAACGGTCCAGCTGGAGACACAGGCCTAAACCCGGATCGGTCAAGCCAAGGACCTCCTCGAGCGTGTTGTCTTCCAGGTATAGTTTGATAGTGCAATTGGAAAGATCTCGTTTATCTTAGCAATTCGCCTCTGATAGGTTTTCCAGCCTATCTTTCTTCTTCCTCAGTACTTTGATTATTCCTTCTCTAGTCAAGATGTTATTCACCCTCTCCTGTTAGATGATGAAGTTGCCCTATCCATTGAACTGTTCTACCCTGAATGGCAAGTTCTTTGAGGATGATGACGCCATTCAAACAGAATTGTCAACCAGTGTCTAATACCACTTGTTGGCAGGCAACGGGCGACCTACAGACTAGAATATAATAACAGTTCCTTTTGTTGGCCGGAATGGACGTCCAACTGATGAAGCACACTAGACTGTGAAGTAGAGACAATAGAAGAAAAATGAACACTAAATTTTACGTAGAAAATTCTTCTAAAATAAGGGAGAAACCACGGGACGTCAAGTTCACAAAGAATCACTAAGTATGAGAAAATTATAGGAGGCAAAATAAGAACATAGCAAAACTAAACAAAAGCCCTCTCACTTTGTTTTTACTCACAACTCTCTTTCTTTTCACTTTCACTCCTGTGTTACACTATTTCTCTCTACTTGACCGGTGTCTTCTCCCTCTTCTTGTTCTTGTCTTATGATATCCTCAATATATGCGAAATGTACATACATATATATACATGCCTCTCACCATAGCCCAACTTGGTGGTTGGTGTTTAACTTTCAAGGTCTGCTTGTATGCGCACGCCTTGTCCTGCAGCAGGTGGCGCATGCCTCAAATATATATATATACATATATATACACGCCCTGTCGCGCTCCGTCCAAATCTTAAGGACTTCCACACGGGAGTGATCCCAACAATTCCCTTCAGATAGATGACTTCTCGGTACACGGGAGGGATTTATCAAGCCAACGGGAATAACATACACTGTTGTAGCGGCTGCCCGGCATGGAGATTTCCTTGTCTCTTTTGGATAACATGGTACAATGCTAGCTAGTAACACATCTCCTTACTGGTTCGTTAACGATGTGTTGTGCAGGTGAAGTTACAGTGCAAATTACTATTTTGTGTAGGAGATGTTACTCGTGATAACATCCATGCTAAACTCATCAGTAGAATTTTCTGCCCATACATGTCAGAAGATTCCATGGAATTTAAACATACAACTTCCTCTAGTTCTACACCGTTTGATACAGCATGAACACATCTGTGGGATTTCTTTTTAAGTTGAAATGACACATGAGCCTTAATAATATAAGTATCATCCTGGTAGAATTTTTTGGTTGAATAGTCTTTATCCCTAATATGCATATGCCATCACTTGTAAAATGTAATTGACTTGAATTACATTGGACAAAGTTTTTGGTGGGCGTGTATGCACGCGAGAAACCCGAAACCCAAAAATAATTCATATTGATATGAAAACTGCAATTTAATCAGACAAGTTGAACTCAATCGGTGCTTTTTTCCCTTTGCCAACTTGGGTTTTAAAACTTCGGTGCTTTCTGTTACCGATCTCTCACTCGATATGAACGCCAATGCTCCAATTGGGTTCTTAAGCAACGCAATTTGAAAGCTGAATACCTCAGCTGCAAAAGATAGTGGAGAGTTGAGCAAAGTTAATTTTGCCAATTGACCATTCTGCTAAATGTCAAGCATTTCAAATATGGTTGCCGATAGAAGCCATGTTCCTTTTTTTGTCTTTTAAATCACAGGTGAACATCCGTGGTTAGATGAGTAGCTCTGAAAAGCAAGGTGGATGATCAGATGTACTTCATGAAAAGAGTGTATCATTAATTTACTGTAGAATATTGGAATTAGTGGTTTTCCAGGTGAAGCTTCACTGTTTTCTACTATGATCGTTTCGAAAATTTCAGGCAATGAAGCAACTTCAATGATGCTATTGAAAGTCAAATGCTCTAGACGCTCCTCTTAAATTACTCGTTGATATAGTACACAATCAATCCTGAGGCCTCCTTCGACCATAGAGATTTTGAAGGGGATATTCCTTTTTTTGAAGAAGAAAAATTATACTGGCAATATCAACTTTTAATTCACTTTTTCCTCATTTTCCCCCTCCAATATCCCTCCAATCCGAGTAGGACCTAAATCACGCAGGCCCAAATCTAATTTTCCTCCATCTCCTAGCCAAAAGCTCCATTTTTCACTTCCTTTTTCTTGTTTTTCGGTTCTCCGTCTATCTTCTACTTTCCAATGTGGTTCATGTCTTCCACTAATCAGCGTGCAGCTATCTCACTCAAAGAACTACTCTGCCCCTTCTACATATCCATCCGCATGGTAATGCTAAGAGTCATGCAACACTAGCCGTTATTGCAACGACTAGACAGTCAAAGCTGGTCACCAGTGGCTACACCAACCTTTTGCTGTTCTGCTTCATTGAACAAGGATGAGTTTCCGATATCATGGAATGGCAGCCGGTTAGGAGATAGAAGCCTGCTGCTACTTCTGTGCAGTATTTTCCTTCCTTCAGTCCACCCATCCTTCCTTGTGCAGCCATTCTTACTTGTTTGATTGTTTACTTTCACACGACAAGTTAGAACCCGCTTTTCCTTCACGTATGGTGACGTTTCCGAAGATACAGGCCCTAGTTCTTTACTTTCCATCCCTTCAGAGCCTTGCCTCATCCTTAAAGTTTCAAGCTCTTCTTGAAGCATTTTGACTTGTTTCTGTAGTTGATTCTCCCTCATTTCAAGGGAAAGTGCTTTCTGTTTCCATTCTTGAACCTATATATATTTCAAAAGCATGCAATTCATGAATTTTGTCTCCGGAATTCAGAAACAGATTATCTTCTTCTAATGCGGATGCAATTCATAAATGGCACAATGCAAGCTAAACTGATGAGACGTGAGATAGGAAGTAATTGAGTATGTGAGAGCTCACCAAGGAATTTAAAGATTGGATTTTGTGGTCGGAATCCAATGCTCGATCTTCCCAGAAATATTGAGAAGCCTGCAGTTCTTCCATCTCCTCCCTCACTTGCTCAAGCATCCCTTGCATCTGGGACCACTGTTCTGTCTCTGCTCGTACTTGTTCCATAATCCTCGTCACGATGGCTTTACAATGGCATGAGCACCCCTTAAAGTCAACTGATTTTGTCTCCTGTAGAAATGGTCCATTATGCTTAAAAATGGTCAATTGAAGTTCTTTTAACATAACGGGCACCGTACAAAAAGAGAAAAGAAATAAAATGTAAAAAACAAAAATATTTGGTGTCTGATCGGGATTTATTCTAGTTCTATTATTATTCACCAGATTTTAATACATTATTCTAGTATTATTTCTAAAACATATTATTATTTAGCTGTTTATTTTCTCTAGATATTCTTCTTTACTTAACTGCTAGAAGTGTTAGGGTTAAATTTAATGGACCATTTACATGGATTGTGAAGCGACTTAAAAGGGATATAACCAAATATTTTACAGTAAATTTTTTAGAGATTGTTTAATAATTTTTTTTTTAATTGAGAAAGATTTTATTTAGTTGTATAATTTTATTTCGTGCATGCTCATTATGCTCGGTGGCTGATGATTGACAAAGGAAACCAAATTCATTTGGGCTGTGCCGTGTTTGCGAATCTCAGCAAAATTCACCGAGACATTTTAGAGAGGAGGCTTACATGATTCAACCTATAACCATAGATTAGAATACAACCACCCTACCGTGAACTGACAGCCAAAATTCATCGTTCCGCAAGGAGTGTATCTCACGAAGGCAACTCGGAAAAAAATGCAGGGAGACATAAAATCACCTGCAAGGACTGCCGGAGTGACGCGGACGGCAAATCAGAAAGGTCAAATCGCCGGGAAGTGGAGGGAGGATTCACAACAGAACAGTTGTCGTTAGTAGACATAATCGATCCGAACTCTTCCTCCATTTTTTTCAAAAACTTTCCCTTCGATAGTCCTTCCATTTTCCCTCTCAAAATCTCCACCTGCAAAATATTTTCTCATGAAACTGCCAACAAATCCAGAGGAAGTTCAATCGTAGTAGAAATCAGTGAACAATGGCAATTTAGTTTATATCTCCACTCGAGGGAAAATGAGTGGCATTAGACTCTTACATCCGCAAATCTACTGCATTTATGGTTCGAAGCGGGGTCGCCGTCACCTCCATCTTTTGCACCATGGAAAGACGAACTGTACCCTTCAATTTCTTGTATATTCTCGACGCACTTTTCGTCTGCAACTACGTCTCTTGCGCCATGGATGCACGAACTCTTTCCTTCCACTTTGTGTATTTTCTTCACGCACTTTTCATCTGCAAAGGTGCCGAGTTTTTCAAGTTTTTTCTGGAGATGAGATGCTTGCTTGTCAAACTTGCTGCAGTTCTGCAGCCCCCCAACGTCTCTTTGTCTTGAGCTCCTCTGTAACTCCACCAGCTTCTTTGCTAACTCCTCAATCTCCTCTTCAAATACCGCATTCACACTTTTGCCTTCACGAATTTTCTTCTTTCCCTGCACATCAACAAAAATGTAAGGAGCCGATCTATAACGCCGACCCAATTATCAAACAACCATGCGTGATTGCATCAGAAAAAAAGATGAACAGATTATGACATTTGTTTCTTACGTTTCGTTTATTAGGAATGCAAGGACAAGAAACAGGAATAGAAATTTCCGCGCGAGGGTTAGTTATTCTATAATTTGAATAAGTTGTTCTTATAATAACTTGCGTGTTCTTTGAATTTTTTGTTTGAAGACTTATCAGCGGCACTATTGTGTCATCTTGAAAATGATGGAAAAATCAGTCGAGATAATACTGCTACTGTCACTTATCTTGCTTCGGAGACCAGAAGAAATGCCTTCGTTTTCGAAACCGAAATGCTGATTAAACTGAGGAAAACACAGAGAAGAAAAACTAACAGAGATAAGGGCGTGAACGGCAGACTTCAAGGTCTTCTCTATGAAAACTCTCTCTCTCTCCGATTTCTTGACGACGAGCTCCCTCTCTATCCTCAGTAACTTACATTCAGCCCTTAATATCTCCGCCTGAAACCTCCATTTCTCCTCCAGAGTCCCATCACCTCCACATTCTCTCTCCTCCTCGCTCTCCTCCACTACACTTCCTCTCCGCCCTCTCTCTCCGGAATTCAACATCACTGACGGCGGAGCGCTGCTGGCAAACCTCCGTTCTTGGTCGAACAGTGTCTCCAGCTTGCCTATACGGGGCCGCCGGGGACCGGGAATGGTTTCGTTGGTGGGTTGTTTTCGGCGCGTCCGCCGTGGGAGGTGGAGGATTCGCGGTGTTGGCGGCGGAGGTGGGTGCCACTTTGGCCTCCTTATCGTCGTTGCCATCATCTCTGCCGTTGATTTTGAGCCGAGAAAGGGTGTTTTTTTCCGAGCTTTGCTGATTTGGGGCTCACTCTTTCAGCGGTAGTATGGGGAGGAAAATGAGGAGCCTGTGGGCCCGAGATTTATGTTTAACCCTGCCCATTGAACGAATGCCCTGCGCCCAGTGGGACACAGGATCCATATCGTACGATTCTAATTGTTTAGATAAAATCTAAAGGCCGAAGATTGTGTGACTTGTTTTTTTATAAATTAAAAAAAAATCATGGCCAACTAATTTTATTCGGATAACTAAAATTTGGGATGTAGATCCTATATTATAATCAGTGTGGTGCTGAACCCTTAAGAGAACATTTGACTTTGGGGTTCATGAAAAATTCACGTAAAAATATAATTATTAATATGCAATATTTATTTTTTTAAATATAAAATATTATCTATTAAATGTTTCTTAACGGTCTAATTAATAAGGGCTCCAACCCTTTGCAGTTGAGCATCCGGTACGTACTATTAGACTTGTGATCAGGTTTTTGTTATTACAGTCATAAATGTTTAAATTTGACTGTCTTTTTATTAATTTGAATCATTTTAAAAAATAATAAAAATAATATTTTAATATATTTTTTAATCATAGCTTTTTATATTATAATAATATATGAGTACAAAAACACTCTGATATTTAAAATGGTTTCATTCCCAACTCATAATACTATGGATGAAATAAATTCTCTCTGTCATAGGTGCAGTACGTTTTAAAATTTTAACTAGAATTGCATCATATGTTTAATATACCTCACTGTACTAATTTAAGTGTATAAATTATTTCTATCGAATTTTTAAGATTAAATAAATTTAAAAAATTAAAAGAATCATAAAATAAGTAACAATTAGGGAGGCTATTTTTCTAAAAGACAGTGGATTTAACTTTTTTTAATAATTATTAATTTTTTAATAAAAAATAATTATTTAATATTGATGAAATAGTTATAATTTAAAATTTTAAAAATTTTGAATATATTAAATAAGGATCCCAAATTCAAAGGAGTATCTCTCTCTCTCATTGGAGTTTGAATTTGTCGCGTTTGTCCATCTTTCCAAGATGGAAATCAATGCATGATAGGGAGGAGCGTAATTGTGGGTGTTTGTACAGTCGATCTGGTGTCTGTTTTAGGCATATAAAAGTGAACGATATTTTAGTTTATTTAATTTTATTTATATAAATATATTCATCGTAATTATAGTAGTAGTGTTGTTTTTTAACTTTAAAAAAAGACATGTAAATTTTTTTTAATTTAACAGTAAAATTTCAGCATTAATCATTTATGTGTACCGGTGCAGAGGATAGTTATTGGGATCACTATCGTATCGAAGTCCTTAGAATTTAAACGGAGCACGAACATGCTAGAGGAAGAAATTTCGGTCAACAGAGTTGATCAGAGTCTTCTAGACGGTCAACTATTTCGGTCAATATATTGACTGTCATAAGTTGTGAGTCGTTTGGAGAAGAGGGATGGGCTACTTCGACAGGTCAACGGTATGATTGACCGCCTAATATGAAAAAACGGACAACAGAGTTGGCATGCTGTATTTAAAATATCAGAAAGACTGTTGTACCAAAAAAGTGTACAATTGACCTACTACTTTGGGTGATTTGTAGAAGTAATTCTCGGGACTCCAAAGGCTGATCGGTCTGTAGGAGTAGGCATGCGTCACCTACTGCAGGATAGGGCGTACGCATGCAAGCAGATTTTGAAAGTTGGGTACTAACAAGCTGGGCTATGGTAAGGGGCGTGTATATATATATATATGTGTGTACACTTTGTATGCATATAGATAGAGGTGTGCATACGATAAGAAAGAAGAAGAATGAGAAGACACTGAACAAAATTGAGAAAATGTGTAACAGATGAGTGAAGGTGAAAAGAAAAAGAGCTGTGAGTTAAAATAAAGTGCGATGGCTTTTATTTTCTTGTACTCTGTTCTTATTTTTTACTAATGTAATTTTTTTCATATTTAGTGATTCTTTTTAGACTTAATATCCCGTAATTTTTTTCTTATTTTAAAAAAAATCTTTACGTAAAATTTGGTATTTATTTATCTTCTCTTGTATCTACTTTTCAGTATTATTGTATCTTATCAGTTGGCCGTCCATTTCGTTCAAGAGAAGAATTATAATCTGTAAGTCGTCGACTGTTCCTCAACAATAATATCGTCATCTTAATTTTTGGAAAGCTCATTCATTTTCCCAATTACATAGTATAAAATTAAGAATTTTAATTTAATTTTTTTTATTTTGATAATATATATTTATTTAGATTCACAACGGCGTGCAGCCTCGATGAGCGAAAGAACAGAGATTTGAAAAGAAAGCAAGGTTTCGGTTCCCTTGCCTTTCCGCAGCAGTAAGAATCATTTAATTAACCAACTAATTAATTAATTTAGAGAGAGGGGGGGGGGGAGAGGTAGCCTTTCCTTTCCGCAGCAGTAATAATCAATTAATTAACTAATTAAGTAATCAATTAACTAATTAATTTAGAGAGAGAGAGAGAGGAGAGAGGGAGCCTTGGAACAGGGGGTTCTATCTATAGTGATGGGGGTTATTTTTTAAAAAATTTAAATTATTTTAACTTAAATAAATAATTATAATTATAATTAAAAAGTTAAAATTAATTATTAAATTATAATTATTTATTTAATTTAAATTTTTGTATAAAAAAATATTTTTTATCGAGATAGAATCTGGGGTAGCCTTTTCCTCTTTGCCTCGGTCCTTCGTTGTTTCTGGATATACGAGCACGGTGGCGCCATGCAGCTTTAATGTCTCTGCCATTCTTTTCTGCCTCGTTGAACCATTTCCCCAAATTGTCCCTCATTTTCTTTTTTCTTTTTTTTTTTTAAATAATAATGAAGTATTTATTAATTACGAATTTCAATCTATTACTAAATCTTCAAAATTATCAGGTATTCAATATTAAATTATAATTATTTAAATATAGTCTGAATACTTAAAAGTGAAGGCAAGAATTTTAAATTAACTCTGAAGCTTTTATTACTCATTATACCACTCCAATATGTGGATCTTTTTTTTTATAGATATGTTTTTATTTAAAAATAATATTTGTATAAATAATATACCTAAGAGCATAAAATGATATCTAGAAATACAAAAAAACCTAATATTTGTGTAAAAAGTTATTTTACGTATAGCATAGCTTTTAAAATTTTAATATTTAAATTCAAAATTTAAGCCAGGTGGGGCTGTCTTCACTCATTAATGTGCTAACAAGGACCGGATTCAGAATTTTTTTTAATTTTGTACGTGCAAGCGAATCATAATTACTAATAAATAAATTTTATCTGACAAACTAAAAATATTTATTAAAATTATTTTTAAAAAAAAATACGTCACACTTAATTTTTTTTTAAAAGCTTATAATTAACCAATAAATATAACTTCGTGCCGTTGAAGGCGAGAAGCTGACTTTATAAATGAGTTTTTAAGTATAAATTATGATTCGACCTTTCTGGGTATTTTTTTCCTGCCCTCTGAGAACCTCGTTCTCTCTCTGCCCAACATGCAAATTGTGACGAGCTGCGTCATTTTCAGAGTAAGAAAATCACATAAGCTTTGTGAGTAACAATTTAATGCTTCTTGCCTTGGCCTGTCACGTATAAACGTATGGCAGCAATTAATAGCCTTAACCTAATTTTCTGATACTATAAAGAGAGTGGGGCTGCATGCTTGCATGAATGCAGACAGATCCTTCACAACACAGTAAATCGAGTAGGCTCCATTCCATGCATGGGATTCACCATGTTTGGATTTAATTCTATCTAGCGGGGTCCATCTTATACAAATTAGTTCCTCCACGTTATCATTTTTATATTTTATTTTTTACTTTTTTTTTTTTTTGTAGAACAATAAAAAATCTTTAATGGCAAGGAACAAGGGTGTCCCAAAAAATTCAGATAACATGAAAACCCAAATCAAAAAGGAAAATAGGGCAAACAATTCAAGCCATTATGTTTTGGTTTTTAGTATTATGATTTTCTCGGGTTTCAATTTTATTTGACGGTGTTTAATTTTGTCACTGTTCAACAAATACGGTACATATTTGTACATACGTAGTATCTTCTCGTATATACTTTTAAATAGCGAATGTTTAGAAAAATCAATAATTTTGAACAACTATCAATAATCCTAAAAAAAATTGATTCTTCTTGGGTTGATACTCAAGCGATTAAGGGAGACAGACTATAAATTCATTGGCAATATGTTAGCCCTAGTTTAAATCCAACTCGGCCTAAGAATTCGCTCATCTATCATGAGATGAAGATATTCATCCTCCCGAAATAAAACAGCGGACCCATGAGAATATAAGAGTTCAGTGTTTTGCTATATTCTTCTTTAATCGATTTATTTGTTCTGAAAATTTTGATAATGACCTTAATTCCTATCGAGATTTGTAAGTATAAATATAAAATATAAGAAAAAGAGAAAATAAATAAACCCATCAAAATAAATAATTAAATATTATACATATATATTTATCAAAATGATTTTGTAATTTTTAAAATCTTTTTAGAAAAGCCATTGGCCTGAACCCCTGGTTCAGTTGTTCTAAGCATAAATATCCCTCCCTAACAAGGAGGAGGAAAATAATGGGAGATTCACAAATGTCTAGTGTATGGTAGGATTTAGCTTTTATTTTTAGTGAGTTTGATATACAATTTTTTATTTTGTGAAATAAATAAAAATGTGAAAAAAAATATTATCAATAAGTAAATATTACAATATATTTTATCAAAAAATATTATAGATATAATAACTCTGAAATATTCAAATAAAGTGTCAAAAGAGTCGATAACATCCCAACCCATATTATGTGAAGGCATAATGACCAAAATACAAAATACAACAAAGGAAATAGAATGCAAAACTAATAAATTTATAAAGAATATCTATACAAAATAAAAAAATTTATAACAGACCCTATAATCTTATCTTCATCAAATAAAGTGAATATATAAAAAATATAAGTATTATAATTTTTACAGATAAAATAAGTTGTCATTTTCAGGCTTAGCCAAAAATAAACGTTGGTACGAAAATAAGTGTCCATCCGATAACTCTACTCCAATCATCAAACGGCTATGTGCATTGTGTGTTTGAAAAAATAATTCTTTAAATTTTCTTAGTCACTCCATATTTAAAAAAAAAATGGTATACAAATTTTTTAATAGACCTACAAAATACATAATAAAAAAATAAAAAATTACTTGTTTAAAGTTTTGAGTTTGTCTCTAATAGTCATCTAAAGAATAAAGATATTAGAGGGGTGATAACCAGGACCCCAAATCAAGTAGGTTG
>JAOVVI020015177.1:0-11270 GCA_028571085.2 Nepenthes alata | reverse complement strand
GGATTTCTCCAAACGTCCGCGTCCATTTGTCTCCACTGGTCCGCGGACACAAACACCACAAGAGAGTGACCCCAACATATCCCAATCCAACAATTGATCTTGCACGATCTTGGATTATGAAGATAACATGATGCTCTAATGGCAATGACATTGTCTGAAGTAGGTAAAATGATCTCGAATAATGCTATTCAGGCTTTATCGATACCCCAGAAATTGTGCCTGCTTTTGAGTTTGTAAATGATGACTGAAAAATTATTAGGCCCTTGAATTTTAAGAAAGACTTAGAGCAATATACGAGAAATAGATGTTCAGCCTATACTATTCGATAGCAGCGCTAAAGTAGTGAATCTATCGGTACCATAGTAATGGAATACAATTTTGGACCAAACAGATAGCCCAATATCCTTTTGGAATGAAGGATCTCCGCTAGCAACAACCACGGTAGTAGTTGCGGAACGACTAGACCGGGAGAAGACAATAACGTTGTTGAAGGCCTGTAACGTCCCCGGCGCACCCGCATGTAGATATTGTCCGCTTTGACCTGGGAGAACTTCGCGGCGTCTCCAGCCTATAGGCCGAGGCCCGGGAGAACTTCACGGCGTCCCCAGCCTACAGGCCTCACGGTTTTATTCTTGGCAGACGGAGTATACCGCCCCCAAAATGCGTCTACAAGAGGGGATGTGTCCAGGCCCTTATAAGGACGCTTCGTTCCCCTCTCCCAATCCAATGTAGGACACTACAGTCCACCACCCTTGGAGGCCGAGCGTCCTCGCTGGCACACTAAACCGGGTCCCGACTCTGATACCATTTGTAACGTCCCCGGCGCACCCGCATGTAGATATTATCCGCTTTAACCTGGGAGAATTTCGCGGCGTCTCCAGCCACCAGGCCGAGGCCTGGGAGAACTTTACGGCGTCCCCAACCTACAGGTCTCATGATTTTATTCCTGGCAGACGGAGTATACCGCCCCCAAAACGTGTCTACAAGGGGGGAGGTGTCCAAGCCCTTATAAGGACACTTCGTTCCCCTCCCCCAATCCAATGTGGGACACTACATATCCGATACGGATACATATTATCCAATAAATCTGATACCGATATGGTTACGATCGAACCCAATACTTATCATATATTATGACCGATATTGATATTTTCCTTCACAGTTTCAACACATGGTCGCAATAATATTAGCTTCAAGTGGCACTACTGCATGTTAGCATGCCGAACATATCAAAAACATAGGAATAAAATTTGTTTTAGTAACTAAAACACATGGATAAAGTTCAACTTACAGTACATATCCATTTCTTCCGTGTGGTAGAAGCATTGGCACCATTGCAGCACTGCCTGGAGAGGACCCTCTACCATAAAGAAATGACTGCAATAAAAAGCCATATGCATCATAAATGGGGATGAAAACCGTGCTTGGGAGCCATCTTCTAGTGTTTTGCACATTGAATAAAATATCCAGTTAAAATTAGTGTCACGGGGCTTGATGTTGGGGATCACTCCCGTGAAGAAGTTCTAGTGGATTGAGAACTAGACTGTTTTGGCAGGCAAGGCTCAGACGGTCAACGAGAAGTTGACCGGATTGGTGAGCAATGTTCAAACGGTCAACAGAGAGTTGACCGGATTGGCGGTTAACATTGCCGGTTCGATGTTAACCGGTTGTAAAGAACGCGGACGGCCTACGGTCTGCCGCCCCGCTTGGAAATCCTGTACAATGCCAACTCAGCAGATTTCTTGGAGATACGTGATCTCAGACGGTTATGCTGAAAGGCGTTTCTGGCAGGGAATATTCATATTGTTGGCAAGGATTAATTCTGTCCTTTAAAATGAGAAAATATTACCCTAGATTTTAGATAGTGGCGTGTATTGCTGTAATTTGACATAGAGGACAGTTTTGCAAAAGAAAGAGAGAGTAAGAGAAAAACGGTGAAGGAGGGCTCTTCGATTTCTCTTTGTTCTCTGCTGTTGTCACCAAAAATCTCATATAGTGAAATACGTTTCAGTGGATGGATTGTCCCATAGTTTTTTTCTTGATTGAGAAGGGTTTTCCACGTAAAAATTCTTGTGTTGAATTGTTCTTCTTTCTTCCTATTTTCTTACTGTTCTATTCAAGTGGGAAGATAGGTCTCCATATTTCCCAACATAAGCTTTACTTTCATCAACCTTAGGAAGCCCATCTCTTATTACTCCCAATTTAATGTCTTCTTCTTCAACAAACAATTCATCGTACAAAGGGGAAGAGATCCGAGTAGACGGCGGTTTCGATCAAACCAACATGCACGACCGCTGTTTGATTTGATGAAATAAACTTTCGAAAAGAATGTTTCGGTATATTCGTTTGGTTTGAATTTCTTCTGCGTCGATTGTTGGTTTTTTTCCTATTTCTGGTCACGATTATTCCAACCATCTACAATCAGAATCGTCGGAAACCACTAGTCAACCACCATAGCCTATCTACACAGCAAAATACATGAAAGAGTTATTAGTAACTTATTAAAAGCATACAGTGTTCTTCTTCATAATATATAGATCTGATGCGTCCAAGATCTAAGCTTTCAATAGATTTGGGTTGAAATGGTTCATCAGATTTCAGTCACTATCCTTCGCACCTGTGATCTTGTACACCACAACTTCAAATAAGAGGTCAAGTGACGACGAAATTTTATCCCATCGAAAATACTCTAACGCCAAAGTCAATAAATAGTCTTCTGAAAATGAGAAGGTAAATCAAAGAATGTAAATGTGGGTATTAGGGATTTGAGAATGATGGTCGGAGTTGCACTCATCGAGAGTGGCTTTTATCGTGGATGCTCACAGGGAGCAATCTCTCTGCGTATTGAGTTCGCTAGAAACTGGAAATAGTGAGAGAGAGTGTGTGAGTGTTAGGATGCTTTGAGAACTTAGAGAGCTCCTGTCAGTTTGAGTGTGCAAAATTGCTTGCCTATGGAGTGGGTTTCCATGGCATTTTATAGTCGTGGCCGTCGTGGCTTTTCTTAGGCGGCGAGGCGGAATGCTCGCCTTCTGTGGGGATCATTGCCTTTCCGAGTATATACACGAGTACCATTCTGTGCTGCCACGGTTAGGAGGGAGGATTCCTTTCCTTCTGTTGAGATACCATGCATGGTGACCGTTGAGGTTTCTTCTGAGGATCGCATGCTGATTTGTGAGCCTTCTTTTCAGGATGTACTCTGATTTCGGATAATTTTTGTAATAGAAGAGGGTTGGGAAGGTGCGTGTGGACCGATTTTTACCTAGGTCATGTCTGTGTTGGGTCGCGTCCGTCCTACTGTTCCATTTTTCCATTCAATGGTAGTCTTGACTGTCCTAGGGATAAATGAGCCACTATTGTTTCCAAGCCACTTACCGCTTTTGGGCTAGCCCATTATTGACATCCCCATCACTAGCCCCCATACTGATGACCTGAATTTTTGGCCTCTGGCATATACACGATGGGACATGACTGGCCGTACAACTTCTAAAGCGGAAGTTGATGAGAAAATTTACAGTTGTTTTGGTCTTCGTCTTTTGTTACCGTGCATATTTTGCTATCTTTTATTTTTCACTTCGAAGCAGGGGTTTGCCAAGTCCATTGACCGTTTCATTCGAATCCCTTGAGTGGAGTGAAACCGAATGTTGACCGAATTTATTGACCATAACCCTTAAATCCAGAGGACGCAGTGGAGGCGATCGTTGACTGGATTAGTTGACCGTCACGCTTGAATTCGGAGAACGGAGTGGAAGCGAACGTTGATCAGATTTGTTGACCATCACGCTTGAATTTGGACTACGGAAGGGATGTAAATATTGACCGGATTCATTGACCATATCATTTGATTCTGGAGAACGGAGTGAAGCAGACGTTGACCGGGTTCGTTGACCGTAATGCTTAAATTCGGATAACGAAGTGGAGGAAATCATTGATCAGATTTGTTGACTGTCACGCTTAAATCATTAGAGCGGAGTGGAAGTGAACGTTGACAGGATTCGTTAACCGTCACGCTTGAATCCGGAGAATGGAGTGGAAGTGAGCATTGATCAGATTTTTTGACCGTCAGCTTGAATCCAGAGTACGGAGTGGAAGTGAACATTGACCGGATTCATTAACCATATCATTTGAATTTAGAGAACAGAGTGAAGCGGATGTTGATCGAGCTCGTTGACCGTAACGCTTAAATTCGGAGAACAAAGTGGAGGCAATCGTTGACCGGATTTGTTGATCATCATGCTTGAATCATTAGAGCAGAGTGGAAGCGAACGTTGACAGGATTCGTTGATCGTCACGCTTGAATCCGAAGAGCGTAGAAAGTTGCATTCAACGCATTGTTCCATCATGCCACCGGATGGGCATTCAAAGGCTGGAGAGTTGCTTCGGGACTCCCACTACTCTGAGTGACCCGTTGAATTTTGTCATGTGTTATCGCGTAGGGTAGTCATAATCTCGGTAATTAATTTTGCAAAATGATTCAGCTTGACTGCGCCCTCTCCGAGACTGACATGTGTCCGTTATGATTATTGCACCATTTCGATACATTGTTTTTCTTTGGTAGCGGTGATCTTTATAAAAACTACGTGGTAGTTCAAACTTCCCTCGCTCTTTTTATTTCAAGTCTCCATCTCCCATTTCTGATCTGCTTCCATGGCACATTCAATTAGTGAAATTTCCTTTGTCATTTCTCCCGGCAAAGTGAGGGAGCTTTCCGTGCAATACAACATCTCGTCCCATATTGTATTCTCGATTCTCGGGGAGTTGGACAAGGCTTACACTCCTCCGACGGGCCACATTGTTGTCTACAAAACTCACCTACGAAGTGGGCTTTGCCTCCCAAACCCCGATGAGCTTCTCCGCATTTTTACGGAGTTTCACGTCCCCATCAATTGGCTTTATGCAAATTCTGTGCATTATCTCTACTCACTTTGTATTTTTCTCCGTCACCATTTGTGGTTGTTGACGGTGGAGGTAGTGAGAGTTATGTTCCAATTTCCCAAAGTAGGGACTGCATTTCGCTATCTCCCAAGGAGCTATACATTAGTGGCGCAATCTATAACTCGGTCAAGAACTGAAAGGACCGGTTCTTTTCCTTGCGAGTGTCTGATGGCTGGCCCCTGTCCAGGGATTGGGGCAAGATTCGCGCGGACTTCATCGGGAAGCCCACTAAGAAGGAGGTGGAGGCTGTGGAGCCGCTGTTGCAGTTGGTATGGGAGCACCTTTCTAAGTTCAGGATGGATCACCTGGTTTCCTGGGAGGAGGTCAGAAGAGCTAATTTGGGTCCTCCCTCCCTGGTCCAAAAGTTCAAAACTCAACCGCCGGCGGCACCGCAGTATAAGAGGAAGGCTGGTGCTCTTACCATTGGCGATTCTCCCAGCGGCCCTAGGAAGAAAAGGGCGACGCTAGCTAAGCCTTCTTTCTCGTCTTCTACCATGCCAGATTATCGTATGGTTGGATGATTGGTTGCAGTCGGAGAGCGTTCTGGGGTGGAGACTCCCGCTATCTTTTCAAACTTGGGGGTCCTCGAGGGAGTTACCACCGGGGAGCTTGCCGTTGCGCCCTTACTGCCGAGCAGTTCGGTGGTGTCGGTGGAGTGGGCACCCGATGCCGGAGGGCTGGTGAGCCTTTGAGCCACCTGCAGAGCCGGTGGAGACTGGTGAGGTCGGTCTCACCATTGATCTGATCCATGAGTCTGTGGGCTACATCGAAGTTACTTCAGTGGAGGTCCCTTTTAGTGGAGCTGGAACTGCGGAGGTAGAGAGGACTTCTACAAAGGCGGCACCTGCAGTTGCTACACTTAGTCTCCTAGCCGGTCCATCACAGGACCTCTCACAGCAGAGCTCCGGGTCACAGGGACCGATGCAGAAAACGAAAATGCATAAGTTTTTGACGGTAGGCTCTCGAGAAGAGCAGCTTCCTCTTAATTTTGCTAGCTTGGATTGACTTGTTTTTGTTAGGGTTACAAGACCTAAGAATTCTTAGCGCAGTGTCAAATGGCTTGTGCCAACGGAATGAGATGATCGAAGAAAGGAAGGCAAAAATTCTCCGAGTGGCGTAGCTCCTAAGTCGCTTCGTTGACCTCGCCGTTGAAGCCTAGAGAGATAGGGACGAGAGCGTTGCCCAGGCGCTAAGAGTCCAGTAGGAGAATGCTACCCTTAAGACTGAGTTGGCCGAGTTGAGTGAGAGGCTAGGGACCTTGGAGGCTCAAGCCATCCGGGCTAAGCAACAAGCTGGCGAGTTTTGATTGAAAGTCGCCATGCTTGAGGCTGAGATGTCAGTCCGCCTAAGTCCAAATGAGGTGAGGCACTGCTGAAGTCCTAAGTTTTGGAGGGTGTCAACCTCTACAGGCGGATGTTACCCTGATGCGGCCTGACGTCCCTGTGGGCATTCTCGATCCTCTAAATAGTGCGGCAGTGGAGCGAGAGGACTTAGTGAACTACTCCCAAGTCAAAGGAGAGCCTCACCCTCCTAGTATTCCCGCATCCTAAGCTTGGATTTTGTGTTTTTGCACTTCTACATTGTAATTGTAAATCAAACTTAATTAATGAAAAGCTTGTTTCATCAATGCTGCACTTTTGCCCGGCTTTCCTCTTTTCTCTTTTCTTTTTTTTCTGCCGACCAGCCGGTTAACTTGTTGCACTCGTGCGGTCTTGCCGGTTGTACCTGAGCTTTGACCGTCGCTGAATAGCTATTCAAGTACGTTACATGACGCCTGTCCATGCGTGCTGCAGGTAGGCTCAATCAGGTAAAGACACATGTCGCCTGGAAAAGAAGTGATGCGACCCTTCGAACTTTGTTATGACACCATTTTCAGCAAAAAACTTCTCCTCGGCAAAGGAAAAGGGAAGCTATCCTTCGCCTGGGCAAAGGGAAAGGGATGCTAAGTAGGCATCAATTAAGCTAGCAGCTTGTAACCAGAAGTAGAGTCCACCAATAGGTCGATCCTCGGTAAATAGAAGCTATCATTTGGGCAGGCTTTGTTGATGTCAGTAAAGTCGACGCACATCTGTCATTTTTCATTACTTTTCTTGACCAGAATAACGTTGGAGAGTTAGTCCGGGTACTGGACCTCCCTGATGAACCCAGCATCTAACAGCTTTTTTACCTCCTCCCGAATTGTTATAAGCTTTTCGGCGGAGTGGTTTCTTTGTTTCTGCCTGATGGGCTTGTGACTAGGATCGAGAACCAACTTGTTGACCATTACTTCCATCAAAATTTCTAACATGTCGGCGGGCATCCATGCGAAGACATCCGTGTTTTGCCTCAAGAAGTTGATAAGCTTATCACGTAGGGGTTCGGCAAGTGAGCCCCCTATCTATACCCATTTTTTCAGATCATCGGAATTCAGAGGTACAAGGTCAGTGGCCTCACCGAACTGCGCTTGTTACAACGTAGCCTCATCTCAAAGGTTTATCTCCTCTGCTTGCCTCTTGATGCCATTTGGTATTATCTGTGAAATATAGCACATCCGTCCGATGACTTGATCGCCCAATATTTTACCAATACCGCATGCTATTGAAAATTTTATTTTTAAGTGTGGTACTGAAGTGGCGGCTCTGAACGCCGCTGGCACGGCCAACCTAGGATACGTTGTATACGGAGGACAAGTCGATAGCCAGAAAGGTGAGTGTGCGACTCATCATTCTGGGGTACATGCCCAAGGTCTCTAGTTGTACCATTCCTTGGATGGCTACTGGTTTATTGTCTAGCCCATATAGTGGTCTTTCGGCCAATTTAAATTTATTCTTTTTAAGTCCTAACTTAAAGAATGCATCCAAGTGGAGTAAATATCTTGAACTTCTATTACCAATGAAAATTCATTTCAACTAGTAGTCAAACGTACAATTCAAAACGAGCGTAAATACAACCAGGGGATCAGAATGGGGGAAGATAACATGTGCCATATCACTATCACTAAAGCTAATGACATCCTCCCCCACTCTCTGCTTCTTGCGCTTATCCGACTTCTCCTGGTGATTCGTTGGGTACACCTTGGTAGGTCGGGGGGTCACAATGTCGACCACCGTGGCTGCTACCCGGTTCCTCGGTTCGGGCTAATCCGACCTGTCACAACCTGAGGTCCAGAGGTTTGCCCAGGGTTCTTCAGGAACTTTGTGAGGTGGCCCCAACAAATCAGCTCTTTTATCTCCCATTGCATCGTCTTGCACTCTTCCATGGTATGTCTCATAGATCGATAGAAATCATAATTTTTAACTGGATCTCCTCCCTCCGTGTTCTTCAGTGGCTTTGACCACTTAACAAACTTCTCCCCATGGATCTGCATGAGAATGTTTGCCCATGTGTTATTCAGCAGAGTTGGCTAGACGGGCCTGCACCGCACTGGTGGCCCGGTCCTAAGTTGCTTCCTTCGGGGGTTGTCGATTTTCCCATTTGTCCTCTATCAGGAAAGGGCGAGGCTGGTCAGTCCGCTCCAGATGCTTCACCTCGTTGGCTTCTTCAGCGGCCACGTAAGTCCAGGTAATAGATTCTGCCTCCCGAAAGGTTTGTAGATTTTTATGGGTCAGGTGCCTCAAGAAGTCACCCGATCCCAATGTGAAAATGAAGTTGCTGAGCTTTACTTTTTCGGTGAGCTTTGGAATTCTCCAAGCTTCAGCCGCGAGCTACTCTAAGAATTTTCTCGGGTTCTCGCCTTGCTTCCGCTTCATGTGGGCCAAATGACACGGCTACTCCTCGTGATGGCTTAAGGTGTACTGAGCTAGGAAACTGTCTGCAATGTCCCGAAAGTTTCAAATTGAATTCGTTGGAAACTGGTAGAACCAGATCCTGGTGACTCCCTTAAGAGTGAGAGGGAAACACTGGCACATGGATGCTTCCACTAAGCCTCTACTACGGGACTGAAACGGTAATTTCGGTCGAAATTGGGCTCCCAAGTCTTAGGGTGGAATCTTTCGATCCGCAGGGAAACTTCCAAAAAATCGAGGAACACCTAGACTTGCTAGAAGAAGCCCGCGATGCCACCAAAATACGGACTACAGCCTACGAATATCAAGTCATCTGCTACTACAATAAGAAGGTGAAAGTGAGGAAGTTTGATTTCGGAGACTTGGTCTTACAGAGCATCGAGGCCACAAGAAAGGTGGCCGGCCAGAATAAACTCTTCCCGAATTGGGAAGGGCCTTTTCTAGTCTCCGTCGTCCTGCAAAATGGGGGCATACAAGCTTCGAAACCATGACGAAAAGTTTGTCCCACGAACATGGAATGCGATCCACCTCAAACGCTACTTCTAGTAGGGACCCAGGTATGTATCTTGCATAATTATATGTGATCATTTGTGTGCATGATTCAATTAGTAAAATAAGTGTTTCCTTAACATGATGCATGTGCATATATATGTGGTTTTCATTGCAGGTTTGAATCGACCTAAGCTGCCTTTAAGTCGAGAGGGTCTTCACCCTCTCGTTACTAAACCCTAGTCTTCTAGGCGGCCCATGAGCGGTCATATATAAACCCTGGTTATCTAAGTGGCCCATGAGCGGTCATATTTAAACCCTGCTCATCCAGGCGTCCCATGAGCGATCGTATCTAAACCTTGGTCTTCCAAGTGGCCCATTAGCTGTCGAAGGAGATAGCGTGATCAGCCAACGATGGTTGACCGGAGCAAAATGCTCCACCAAAGCAGGATGCCCAAGTCTACACCTGGGCAGTCCCGCCAAGCTTTACTCACAGGAAAATTTCAAGCCGGCTTAACACACGTAATGACCTAGAAAATGCCATCAATGCCCGCAAAGCAAGGCGGGCGGCTAACTCGCAGGAATTCAGCCTAGTTGGCTGCCGAGAAAGGCAAAAAAGTAAAATACAAAGGCAAAAGCGTGTGACAAAAGCGTGTGCTAAATGGTAAGATACATCTTTAAATTTGAAAAAGATATAAAATATTACAATCACAAAAAGCTATGGAGGCTGCGGTGGCCCTTGTCTGTCTCGAGGCTCCCCCACGAGGCTGTCGGGATGCTGTGCTAACCGGTTAGACAAATTAATAAGATCCACGGGGAAGTCAGGATCAACCAGCCGCACAATACGTCGGCTAATGTTGATCCCTTCCCACAACAGTGCCATCATCATACCCTCAACCTCGTGTGGACGGATACGGAGGCTCAGGTCATTCTCTAAGGTCGTCATTTGCCCAGCAAGTTGATTAAGGTGCCCTTTAGCTCGCTTGTTCTCCTCCTTCAAACGGGCAACCTATGCTTTCAAGATCAAGTTCTTCACCTCCATGTCCTCCAGAACAGACTCCAAGGCCGCCGCGTCCTCTCGGAGCTCCGCCCCCAGAGCCACCAGCTTAGCATCGAGTCAGGTGATCTCTCTGTCCCTATCAGAGATCACCAAGTCTTTCTACTTGAGCGACTTAGCAACTGTGCTCGATACTTTGTCCGCCTGCAAAAAATGGGATGGGTTAGAAAAGGCAAATCAAAAGACAAGGTGGGCAACACAATTTATACCTCCCAAATTCTCCGTGCTAGCCTGTCTGGCCTCGCACCCAGTTCCGACGCACAAGGCGGTGACCCAGGAAGGGGACCCACGTCAGTAGGGTTGGTGGCGACCTCAGCCATGAACTCCACCATGGGATCCTTTGGAGTGTCCTCCCTCCTGGCTGGTTCCCTAGGAACAGCGGAGGGCTCCAAAATCTGCTCCTGTTGCTCCGCCGAAATTACCACAACAGGCGATCCAACTGACGGCTCCTGCCACCCAGATGCCTCGAAGGATGGCTCTCGAGATGACCCCGACGGCGCAGGCTGCGCCAAGACAACGTTGCTGCTCAACCTGGCCTTATAAGTCTCAAGGGCCAGCTCAACTTCTATCCCAGATGTGGTCCCAACACCCGCAAAACATCCAGTAGAGAGGTAGTCAGGCTCTAACGACGACAAAGAAGGCGCCACTGAGGCCGCCCTCTTTTGCCTTGGACTGGGAGGATTTGAATTAGACGGGTGGGGATCAATAATAAAACCCTTCTTCCTCTTCTTTTTCTGCAAGACCTCCAGCGGCGGGATTTTAAATTTTTAAACTGGAGACGGAGGCCCCCAATTGGCCTTCTTTGCCTCCACACGACAAACCAAGTGGTTTCTCCGGAAGTCTCCTAGATTCTTCTCCACCAGCGTAACCATCCACTCCAGGGATAGTGTCTCTGCCTCCGAAGGCGCCCCGTATACACCTCAGGCACTTGACCCCACTCCTTGGGCCAGGGCCAAGACTTTTCCAAATTAACAAAAACGAATCGGTTCTTTCAGTTCTTTAGGGAGTCGTATATGGCAGTGCTCATC
>JAOVVI020015176.1:0-11270 GCA_028571085.2 Nepenthes alata | reverse complement strand
GTCTCAAGACACGGGTACTACATTTTCTAGGTTACGGGTGGGTATCGAGACGAAAATACCCGATAATCAACAAAAACTAACGAAAGAGGAAAGTTAATGGGTATGAGAACACTTGCCTCGACGCGTGCTTTCACCTTAATAACTGGCTCTCGGACGGATTTGGACTCCTAGGCCTCGTTCTCCCCTTTTCTCTCTCTAGGATCACCCCTCTCTCTCTCTCTCTCTAAAAACCCTAGGGGTCGTGAGAAAAATGAAGAGGAGAAGGTAGGGCGCGACTTTAGATCGCGCCACCGCTCGAGCGAGCATCAGGCGGGCGCGCTACTGGAATTCTCACTCGAGCTTGGCTCGAGGGGCCAGCGGACGGGCACGGTTTTGGAATTTTCGCTCGAGCGGCCAGCGGGCGCAAACTGCTTGCCCCGCACCTCAGTAGAAGAAATTTTGAATTATTTTCTAATTTTTTCACCGTATACACATCTCCACATCGTTCAATAGGTCTATTATTAATTACCAATACGACGATTACCCCTTAACTACCATACCTTTAAACCCGAAACCTCACAGTAGACATAGGCTTTTTAGTTTTAATATATATTTTTTATTTTTTTATTAGTTAGTCGTAAGTCTTTAATATTAGATTTTATTTTTCTTTTCAAAGTTTTTTTATTCATATGATCACATCAGCTGTAATGCAATTCAAAGAATTTGATGGTTAATGAAAATTTTGCTTGGTTGCCCCATAAATTGGTAGGCTTATTATTACTGTAATTTATTTATTTATTCATTTCACAATTTAAAGTTACTTTATATTATTGCACCCGTTAGTATTATTTTTTAACATATTTTATATGTTTTAATCATGGCTTATTTAAAGTTATTTATTTTTAATTTATTTTTATATTAGTTTATTTAAAAAGTCTTAAATCTAATATTTTTATTTTTTATTTTTTATAATTCATAGAAGTAAAATCACATATTTTTTAAATTATTTCGCAAATTTTGAATGCAGACCACAATTTTTTGTCGATATACAAACTCTTATATATTTGTATGAATGAATATATACAAACTCCTAAGGCAAATGGGTCTTCCTTTGTGGCTTGTTGTTCTTATCGAAATATGACAAAAAATAAAGAAAATGTTTTTATATTTTTGTGTATATATAATTGTATAATAAGTTATCTTTTTATAAAAGAATTAGACAATTTAATATAGGAGGATTGTAATAATGATAATTATATCAAAATTAAAAAATATTAATTATCTAATTTATGAGGGATATTATATATATACTAAGAGAAATACTATTTATACACTCAATTGTCTATTCAGTTATATCAAAATTAGTAACAGTAGGTGTGATTTTTATCCTATTTTAATTTTTACTATCTCTATTCTCTCTCTCCATACCAAAAATAATAAATTAATACAATTAAATATATAACAAAATGTTTAAATAATACTACTCATATCTTAATATATATATATATAAGTAACCTAAATTAAAAGATAGCTATATTTCAATTTATAAAGATTATGATATCCTTAATAATGAAGGATATTATATCCTTAATAGCTTCTTCAAATTTAAAATGGTTTAAAAGAGACCAACTTGAGTTAAAAATTTAGATTAATGTGTTGAGTAGATGGATGAGTTTTTGTAAAAAAGTTAATCAATTGATAAGGCAAAAAAATTAGGAAGAAGTGAAGGATATCTTTCTTGAGGTGATAACATATAAAATAATAATCATTCTCGATATATTTTATATATTTATAAAACATATTATTGTGAGTAATTACAATAACATTATAATTATTACAATAAAGAGTGTCAAAAAATAATAAATAACAAATTTAGAATAATGGTGAGTTCAGATAAGATAAGATAGAATAATCAATATAGCCAGAAATTTGGGAAGATGAGATTGCAACAATGCAGCACCAGAAGAACGGTGAGTGGTTAGTGACGATTTGCAACGATGTCAAACCACAAGAATGGCAAACAATAATGAGATTTAGATAGGTAATAAAAATTTGAATAAGTTTCGTAAATCTATCTTTGATATTACATAGTGTAAAAGGACTTTTTATCCTAAATTATACAATCAAGATTTGACTCCTAAAAAAATAGCAGAAGTAGTAAAAAATTAAATATTTAATACACGTAAAGAATATTTATTTCTAGATATTAAAGATAAGGGCAAGCATGCAAAATATATACGAGTATAAACAATAATAAGAAGACACAATTTTTTGATGACGAAGGAAAAATTTGATACCTACGGTAACCGAGAAAAATCCTTCGGGCTTCAATGGCCAGGGAAGTAATGCACTATATAAATCAACTTACAGACCGGGTGATAACGATGCGATAATCTAGTCGATTTACTCCCGTCTCGTGATCCCTACAAAGAACTCATTGGATTTGTCCGCGGTAATGGAACCGGACATCATCCGATCTTCACGTCAATCTTCCCTCTTTAGCGACTTGAATTACCGAACACGATCGAGTCTTCTTCTTTAACGTACCGACGTCTCCAACGAAGGTAGAAGGATGTAAGTGTTTAAATGTGAAAGAAAAAATGTAGAGAAAACTTGTTATAATATGAAGTTCAAGGGTGTAGCTTTTAGTTTTTTCAAAAGAAGCAAGATCAATGGAGTATGAACAAGATTAGTGGGGAACGAAATTGATCTGCTAAGAGTTTTAGGGTTTTAAAATTATAAGCCAAGTATTTATAGATGGCTCAAAAATCACATTTAAAAAGTTGCCAGTTGCCGCGGTGCTCGAGCGCGGAGGCGGCTCGCAGCGAGTGGGCCCTTTTTGGATTTTACGCTCGAGCACTTGGCGAGCGCACAGTGAGCACAGTACTTATGGTTTTTGAGGTCGAGCGGGTAGCAAGCGTACGTAGAGCGCGGGGCTTTGAAATTTTTCGTTCGAGCGGTTGGAGAGCACACAGTAGGCGCGGTATCTATGGAAGTCGAAACGGACAACAATGGATGAATGTTGTTACAATACTTCGACAATGCATAACCCGACATCGATGTAATATATATATTGTTATGGAATATGTCAATAATAAAATTGACCCTAACATATAGAAATATGAAGAATAAGATAAAAAAAGATTTCTATATTTTTGTGTATATATGACTATGCAACGGGCCATCCTTTTATAAAATAATGAGACAGTCTAAATCAAAAAGATAGTAATAATGATAATTATATAAATAATCTAAATAAAAATATATCAATATTTTAATTTAGAAAAAAATATTCTATATATATCATAATATATATAAGCAATTTAATTAGAAGATAATGATCTTCTAATTGAGAAAGAGTACAACAATCTTAATAATAAATGATATGATATAGTTAATATTAAGCATGAGACAATAAGAAACGACGAAATTATCTATACTAAAGATTAGAAGAAATAGTAACAACAAATGAATGTAAAAGATATAGAAATATAATCTCAAAAAAGTGAGCAATTTTATGTTCAATCCTAACAAGCTTACTTGTCGTCCGATCCTGAACATTATAATCTGTTTGAGAAAATGTTAAGTTAAGATCATATTCAATAAGTTAACAAATAAATACAAGATATAGAGATAAACTTGAAATATAATAAGTGTTCAAAATATAAAAGTTAGGGTTGATACATGCCCGATATGATCGATGGACATATAACAACCATCAACAGTATATATAATAAGGATATTAGTTGAAGAGATCGTATATGACATTAAGAAAGAATTATATATCATATGATTACTGTATATATAGTTAAAAAACTAAGACGAAAATATACCTGAAGAGATAGTTAATGTAGTAGAGGTATAAGACAGAATATGGTCGACAATTATCTCAATAGTGGTTTACAATAAGAGAGAAGGTTGTGAAGGACGAGACAGAATCAGCCAAATATATAGATGTGACAACTATACGAAGAGGTTGGTATATACTTGAAGTCACTAAAAACATTGCTAAAATTTTTTTTGAAAGGTCAATAGAATACATTAAAAAATTCATTGGAAGGACATCAAAAAGAGTGACAAAATGTGCCAAAAAGTTACCGGAAGATGTTAGAAGTCGTCGGAGGTTGCCAAGAAATTTACCGAAAGAGGCTAGAAAGTTTCCGCAAAAGTCCGAGAGAAGATACCGGAAAGGATGCTGGGAATTGCTGGTGGTTAGTGCTGGCAGCAGTGGACGGTGGTTGATGCTGGTGGCGGTGGTTGGGGGGCAGCGCACTGTTGCAGGCGGCAGTGTTATTACTGTTTTGGGTCGGTTTTGCACGGCAGTGGACCAAGCCCAGCAGAAGACCGGTGATTTTATATTAGGCCGGATCCAAACACTAGGAGAGGGAGGCTGAAGCTGAATATGAAACGATGCGTCTAGGTCACTTAAGCAAATAACACGCGTCGTTCAATGAGACAACGCTCTATTCAATAAACGATGTGTTTCATGAAGCAGGTAGGGTGCCTAAGAAGTCTTAAAACGGTGCGTTTGAATTGATTTCCTCCTAAAATTAACGTGATGAATCTGGAAAAGTAATTTTGCAACGGTGAAGATGACGATGATGATTCTTGCGGTGATGATGATCTAGCGCTGTTCCGAAATGATGAAATCTGGAGCCAACGGTGAGTAGTCTGATAAGAGCCGATGAAACCGAAGGCTGAGTGAGAACTATGGTCGACGATAGAGAAAGGCTTGAGGCTCTGAAGGCAACGTGACGTATCGGCAATGATGAGGCAGAGCGCCGATGACGATGGTGGTGTGCTGATGCCGATCGTCGGGATGTTGATGGTGGTGCACCGAAGAGTGAAGAAATCAAATGGGTAATTAAATGAGATGGTAAGACACTCGGAAAAAAATACGAACAAGATAACAAGACCGATTTTTACATATATATATATATATATTGGATCTGAATTGTAATACGGATTAGGGAGTTAAGTTTTATATATTGATTTTAATGTAAGTCTGATCTTCATACGATCTTAATCTAAAATCATGTGCAACACAAAATATAGTCAAAGAATTGGTAATACTCACTCCTAGATATATCATTTAACGTTCAAATCAATATTTTTCTTTGAGAAAAAAGAGAATAGGAGTATACAAGTGAAGATACTTATTCAAATAATTTAATTTGTAGTTGACGCTTTTCTAAAAGTGCCTTAGTGAGAGAGGAGTGCACTCTGAGTATTTTTAATTTGTCTTTAATTTTGTTTGAGTATTGACCTCCTTTTTTGTTAGAAAGGAGGGATTTTATAAAAGTTAAGGGGTAGTTAATTTTTCCTATCAATTGTCTTAGAAACCATCAAGCAAATAAGGTTCTGCATAGCTAGCGCTTTTAACTGACGCCTGAAACCATTGAATCAAGATAAGAGATGAAAACTGTTTTGGTCGTTAGTATTGGTTCCATCTTCATTCAAAGTGTGAACTGCTCGGATAAAATTGGCGGGCACATCTACTGATTTGGGCCGCATGGGTCAATTGGTTCTCCATATTTTATGTGCCGAATCCTTTAATGGATTCTTCCCCTTGGGATGTCAGTAACAATATCATCACTAGCCTCCATGTCCGGAGGTTCAAAATGCAACCTTCTGATATGATGTCCGAGGGCAATCATTTGTCCAAACCTATGCTCTTAGTCTGATGGGTTTTGTTGGCTAGTTTGACGAGGACTTTTAGTTTGAAGGGCTTCATCAAACAATGGCTATTAATTAGACGGACTTTATTTGTGCTGTCAGTAGTAGTATTAAATGCGAGTTTCTTCGAGTCCCATGCCATTCTTGGAAATGCAACAGTCATTGTTACTGACTTCGGATGATTTAACGTGCCATAGAGCCTATGGAGTACTGACATGTATCACTATCATGATGAGTCGCGTCCTTTTGATTTTTCATCTCAATAGCATCATTTTGACTCACAAGTCTCAGCTATAAATAGGCTCAAATCCTTTGATTCCATATTTTTTGAAACCCTTCATTTCGGTCACTAGACTGCAACATAATACAATCAGGTATTTAGTTTCTTTGTATATTTTTGCTCGTATTCATGGCCTGGTATTGGATTTCGAGCCTGTGAAAGTTATTCTTTGATTTCATCATAGAGTTGATTCGATTTTGGTCTCTTCACGGCCTGATCTTGAGTTAAGTAGGGGAAACCCTGACTCAACGAATAGATAAAAGGATCGATTTTTTACTTGGCGGCTACCTTTGGATAGGAGCTCTCAAATGAATGGGGCCAAGTCTCTTTATTTCTTAATACTAAAATAATGGAGTATGAAAAGGAGTTGGCTAAGGCACTGACAGATCTCCTTAAACAAGAAACTGGCTTCTTTTATGAAAATTAAAAGAACCAGTGGTAGTTGGTTGAGTCCCTTACTCAGGCCAAATGGGAGCCCATATTATAGGGGTTAGACACTCATCCAACACCATCGGTTCACAAAAAGAAGTATTAGAGGAAATAAATATCTCTTCAAATAAAAGAGCCGTCGGCCCAAGCGCCCGAGCGTAAAAAGGTCTCGGCCGGCTCCTCCTCTGAAGACAAAGCCACCATCGATCAGCTAATAAGAAGGAAGATGCCATCGATGAGGGTGGACCCTGCTTCTACATCCTCCATGGCTCAAGCCTCTAGGGCCGTCGGATTAGATGAAAGCTACGAGCCTTTGGAGTCTGCTACTGAGGTTGGAACTGAAGACGTTCTGATCCCTACTCCAACACTTCATTTGAGTGTTGGCTGCTCTGCCATCGCTATCGAGGAGCCCCTACTCGGTATTCATTCCAACTTTATCGAGGGTGCTTTCTGGTTCATCGAGACTCAGTTTGGGAAGGTCAATGAGGTGCCTCTAATTGAGTTCCCGGTGGCCAGTATAATTGAAGTGGTCACCTCAGAGCTTCAAGCTGAGGCAGCTGAAATGCATTATCCTGAGCCCCTAGTGTCCGAGGCCATAGTTGAAGATGAGGTCAAAGGATGAGTTGAGGTGGAAGGCGTGCCTCTTGTGGAGGCCCCCACGTCTGAGGTCGTGCTGAAAGCAACTTCTGAGGTTATAGTCAGAACATCTGGTTCTAAGGCCTCAACATTTGAGGTCTAGGGGAATGTTTTTGTTAGAGGAGTCAATGAGGTGGCTACTGCAGAGCCCTCGAAATACGAGATCCATGAGGCTTTGGAGGTTTCTACAAGTGATACTCCTTCAAGGAGCTATCCTATCCCCGAGGTATTGGTTGAACTTTTTCTTAGTTCTCTTATTACTCTCTTCACAGTATCTAACTTGCTCTCTTTTTTGTAACTTCAAGAATTGATCCATCGTCTTGCCTCCACTATCAACCACCTAGCTCATAATTATATTAAAAAAGAAAAGTTCTTGGCTTTAGAGGAGCATACTTTCCAACTTAAATGTGAGCTACCTAAGATGAAGTAGAAGTACGCCCTCCTTCAAGACCGAAACTTTGGATTAGAGAGTGAGTTTCAGACATCTATTTGTCCGAAGGACATCAGGCAGATGTTGGAGCGCATTTATTGGGACAGTATCGGCCTCTACTGACACATCATCAAAATGGTAGCTCCTAGTATTCCAATTTACATACTTCATCCTAGGAACGCTAGCGCACGTTATAACTCAAATGTGTTGTACCATCCTAGAGACGATATAAACTCTTGGAAGCCTCTGTCGGAGACTTCACAGTTTCGTCATTTTCCAGAATAAATATTTGTATATATTTTTTTTATCGTACTTGTAATTGTACAAGTAATATTTTTTATAGTAAAATAATTTTTTTTATCATTATGTCAACGATGTTTTCTCACTCTTGGTTATTTATACTTATACTTATATATATATAAGTTAGTCAAATATTATATACTTAAATGTTGGGCTCTTAAAATTACTTAAGCCATCATCCACACATGGCCTCTGTCCCTCGGACAAGTCGAAGGATATCAAAATTCTTGTATGTCTAACTTAAAATTTTTTTGGACTATGGTCAGTTGACGGTATTACCTTAGTGGTCTTTACATTTGTGCTTTAAGGAAGCCTCCTACGTTTTTTAATCTTCAACCTCATTAGGACCGCTTGGTTCTGTGACCATGTTTTAACAATCTGACTTCATTTGGGCCATTCCATAACATGACCGAATTTTATTGACCACCAAGTATGGCCCGAGGGATAGGTGAACAGATCTCATCTGATTTAGGGACAGTTTAGGTCATATAGTTTATGAAATAATAAGCAAGTATTCATATGAAGAAACAATAAATAATTATTTTATTAATAAAATGTCATAAAATTTACAAACACTCCAAATGATACAAATTGATCTTACCTGGCTATAAGTACATTCATTGATAGTATTTTTTGAGATGAAAGACATTCCAAGTTTGAGAGATTACTTTGTTATTCTGAGGGCGTAATTTGTACGCCCTATTTTGAAGAATTGTGAAGATCAGGAACGGCCCCTTCCAATTAGGTGAGAGCTTGTTTCAGTCAATAATCTTACCAGTGGTTTCAATGCTTCGTAGCACTAAGTCTCCCATTTTAAATTGGTGTGCTCTCACATTCTTATTGTAATATCCTGCAATCCTTTGCTGATAAGCTGTCATATGAGTCTTGGGTTTCTTCAAGTAGATCATAATTCTTCCAGAGCCTTTTTGAGTTGTTCATCGAGTCAAAATATATAACCCAAAGATTAGACAGTTTGACCTCTATTGGTATGATAGCCTCAATCCCATATTATAGGTTAAATTGTGTCTCTCGAATTGGCTCTCTAAGTGTTGTCCTATATGACACAAGACAAATGGCAACTTATCCCATAGCATAGGCAGATCGTTATTTTTGAGTATTGAAAATAAAAAATGATGGAATGTCGGATGTACAACACGTCTAAGATATCTAGTTGAATCTTATTTCAACAGGCAAGTTTAATTATGAGAAATTTTACAATACATTCTGTGAAGATTCATGGAAACTCACTAGAGGATCTCTAACGGTGGCCCGTAGAAAGAACATTTTCACTTTGTACATTTTGCAAGCCTCGGTCTAAGTCAGAGAGATACTTGCGACCAATAATGATGCACCATTTGACTTATGATGCAAGTTTCTCCACATGAGTAACGAAGGGTTCACTTGTTTAGGAAAGAAGAATCTTCTCCTAGATGTGAAGAAGGCAAATCTAAAGAAATCTGTTTTATTTTAATAGAGAGTTTTATTTTATAGAAATCTGTCTACTAAGAAGGCGTATCTCATTGAGCTCATGCATACCGATATATGTAGCCTTTTTAAGGTTAAAACACTCGATGGAACATTTTACTTCATAGCGAAAATTACTTCATTAATTACTATTCTAGAAAATTATGGGTGTATCCCTTGAAGATGAATGAAATCAAACACTTAATGTTTTCGTGCAATTTTATGTCTTAATTGAAAGATAAATGGGAAAGAAGTTAAAGTATATTCAGAGTGACAATAAAGAAGAATATAAGCATTTGAGGCATATTATCAATTATACAAAAAATGATACCGAAAGACTCCACCGAAGACACCACAATTTAATGGTATGGCCAAGATGATGAATAGAATTATGAGAGAGTGTATTGTGTATTTTTGGAGTTGAAACTGCCCGGTTTGTTTTGGGAAAAATTTTTTAATGCAGTGGCTCATGTAATCAACTTCTTGTCTAATATCCCTCTAAATAGTAAACTACAAAGAAGGTGTGGTTTGGAAAGGAAATATCCTATGACTACTTTGCATGTCTTTGGGTGCAAATCCTTCATATACATTCTAAAGGATGAGAGGCCCAAGCTTAAGGTGAAGACGAGATAATGCATTTTTCTCGGCTAGAGGGAAGACAAATTTAGCTATTGATTTTACGACCTATCACAAATTCGAATCTAATATGTCAAAATAAATAATTAATTAAATCTCAAATAATAAATAAATGAATCCCAAATCGGGTGTGATATAACTAAACTGACCATTAAAATTTTTGACATCAATTAGGCATAAACATACAGACCTAAAATTCATTATAAGATTTTATCAGATAATTGTGTGAACAATACAAATATGACCTAGTCCAATAATCATAAGAAAAATAACCACAAAATAACAACTCATCTACATAATGAAATAACCCAAAAATTTTTAATATATAGTCCAAGGCCTACAACCAACTGACTCTAAAATCCAATGACAACCCCAAACAAAACCACCCATAATAATAAAAATACACCCGATGCCATTAAAATCTAAATAGACATAATACTCACCAGAAAATATGATGCAGTGAAGAATCTTGTTCTACTCCCGCAATGAATCCATGGCCTCTACTTTGAATGGATAAAGTATAAAATATGAGCATAACGCTAAGCAAGTATCATATAAATATAACAGATATGTCTAATAATTTAGAGGGAGGGTTTGAGAACAATGTCAAATCAAACAACAAAAATGGATCCAGATCACCGATATCAGAAATCAAATCGTCAAATCTAAAACATAATCCAATATTAAAAAATTAATGGTAGTCTCATACTCAAATCATATATCAAATCAAAATAAATATCAAATAAAAAAATAGTTCCCTCGAGATGTATATATATATATAACAGAAATGATTCAAACGTCACATCAGATAGTCAGATGTCCAATTAATGTCCAATTAAAATTGTAATCTAGGACAGAATCTAATAGCTATATGATCTAATTACGTGCGTAGTTAACAACTACTGGATCAATCCTATAAATGGATAATCCAAAGTTTGGATCAAAATGTATAATTAAAATCAAATGTATAAGACATATTAAAACCTATCTGTGGACAAAATCAGTGAATCTTAAAATCAAAGTCTGAATACAAATCTATATAGAAATATAAAGTATACGCTAAATCTGAGTTATGATTATTTAAAGACTAATTTGAGAAAGGGTAACTCCTATCCTGGTAACCTTAGGTTAGATCAAATACAGGTAAGGCTAGTATGTTAGGCTACCTATGTACTCTATCCCCCATTAATAAGGTTATTTACTATGTTTTATCACTCATAATTTTGTGTGTAATTTTAAATTGTCAGATATACTAAGATGTTTAAATATATTAAATTCTATGTTAAACACCAGACAAAGAGTGGGTCTGTGAGGACCCGAAACTGAAAACATAAAATCTAGATATATTTTAAGTTGATTAAATTTGATAAGAGATTATGCATGTAGTGAAAAAGTGGATGATTTAAGTGAAAAGTTGGAAAAATGCCGAAAATCAGCAAG
>JAOVVI020015174.1:0-11272 GCA_028571085.2 Nepenthes alata | reverse complement strand
TCTCAATATTTAATTAATTTTGTCACGTCCAATTTGCCCAAAATTATGATTAATATTAAATTAATCCGAACAAAAATCCGGGATATTACATGCCCCTAAGCGAATGGGCAGGTGAAGGTCACCAACGGACGCTATTACACAATCTAAAGACCAAATTGGAGGATGAAGGGTGCTCCTGGGTCGACACACTGTCCTTCGTATTACGGTCATACCAAACAACTCCCAAGGAACCAACATATGAGACACCTTTCAGTCTCTGTTACGGGATTAAGGCTATGATCCCGGTCGAGATTGTGATCCCAAGTCTAGGGTCGAAGCCTTTAACCCACTAGGCAATTCCCAAAAGATCAGTGAGCACCTAACCTACTAGAGGATGCTCGCAACACGACCAGAATGTGCACAACCACCTACCAACAGCGAATCGCCCAATATTACAATAAGAAAGTAAAAGCGCAGCAATTCAAAGTTTGTAGACCTTATCTAGCGAAACATAGATGCAACGGGTAAGACAGCCAATAAGAATAAGCTCTCCCCAAACTGGGAAGGCACGCTTCTCGTCTCAGCCGTTCAGCGGAATAGAGCATACAAGGTCTGAACCCAAATAGCTAGCTGATTTCACGCATGTGGAACGCCGTTCACCTAAAGCGTTGTTTTCAGTAAAAGGTTGCACCCGGTCTAGGTAGGTCATATATATAATCCAAAGTGTGCTTGTAAAACATACGAATGTTAATAAAATATTTTTCCTTTTTTGCATGTTATTATGTTTCTACTCTTTCTCTTTTCCCCATACGAATGCTTACTTGTAGGTTGCATGAAAATAGACGACCTAGATTGCCCCTAAGTCAAGCGGGTCTTCACTCACTTACGCCTAAACCTTGGTCCCATACCAAGTGGCCTATAAGAGGCCCAATTAAACCTTAGTCTCATACCAAGCAGCCATTAAGAGGTCGAATTAAACCTTGGTCCTATACCAAACGGCCCGTAAGTAGTCGAATCAAACTTTTGTCTCATACCAAGCAGCCCATAGGAGGTCGAATTAAACATTAATTCCATACCAAGCGGCTCGTAAGCGGTCAAATTAAACCTTGATCCCATACCAAGAGGCCCATAAGTGGTTGGATTAAACCTTGGTTCCATCCCAAGCAACCCATTCATAGTCAAATACAAAACCTTAGGGGGCTTATACGGTACGTGTGCAGTGACCTCCTCCCACAGGAGATAGCACAGCTAGTCTATAACGGTCAATGAATCGGGGCAAAATGTGAAGAAAACACACCCTCCAACAGAAGGCAGGATGCCCGGACTAATGACCTGGGCGGTGCCACTTGACACAAAAATACGATCCAGCTATAAAGAGTATGCTCGTATACAAGAAATTTATACGACGCCTTATGTGACAAAAAAGATGCTAACGAACTCTTAGGGGTATTCAAAGGCCCCGCATGTACAAGGAATTATTATGAGTCATCATTATGGCTGCCCGAAGACGAAGGGTGAGGGACGAGGCGTTAGCCTCCGGCCACGATAGATTGGATAACCAATCAACTCCGATCGATGAAAGGCGTCGACATTCCTCGAGTCCAGAAAGCTGACTGGAAAATGGGGGTCCCCTGCAGAATCAAATCCCAGCCTGGAACCACTTCTCCAGGGCAGGAGCAACCTCTTCCGGGCAATACCTCGTATTCAGCTCGCCTTTGAGAACTGCGATCTTCTCCATGGCCTGTGCATGAGCACCGAAAACCTACTGTAGTCTGGCCTCAGACTCCAACAGGGCTTGGTTAAGATAATTGGCCTGCACCTGGCTCTGCAGCGCATCCCCAACTGTTGCATTAACATGACACTCCACGTCCTCCACCACGAGATCGGCCTGTGACTGCATCATGCAGGCAATCATGTCTCCCTGCGACGATAAAAACTCGTCCAACTCTCGAGGCCTCCTTGCTGGTTGGTAAGCAAAAAAAGGAGTCAACAAATGAAAATTACAAACAGTCAACCATACCTTTACGCGACAAAACAAGCATACCTAACGAGAGGGGCCAGCAAGCCCATGGGATAGAGTTGCCTTCGAAACACCCTGGGGATCAAAACGTGGAAGGTCTAGATGATTCCATTTCTCATCCGTAATCACATTGGCAGAGTCTCCATCGCTGCTCGCGATCAGTGTCCTCTCATCGCTACTCTCCCCTTCAAATGAGGATTCTGACGTAGGAGGAGAGGACACCTCCTTCTCAAAGCCAAGCAAAGTTGAAATATCAATCATATCCTCGTCAGCCATAATGAAGGCAGTGAAACAATGGAGCAAAGTAATGAAGCAAATAGTAAGAGACGCCGCAATTATATAGGCAAAATTTCCAGCCAAAAATGGCGTTGCGTGGAGTTTGAAAGGTCACGTCACTTTTGTGTAAAGTGACACGTGTCTTTACCCAATTGAATCCACCTATAATACGTGGGGACAGGAATTGCATTGTGCCACTGAGCCATTAGTCTGCAATGGTCAAAATTCTGAGACGGTCGACGAAACCACAAATGCACAACAAGTCAGCCGGCTGGCGTAAAGTAAATAGTGGAGAAAAAAGAGGAAAATTGGGCAAAGACATAGAAATTAACACATCAATGGAACAAATTTTTTTCCATTAATAAGGCTCAATATATAACAGCAATTACATGGAAAAACAAAATATAAAAATCTAAACTAAGGCGTGGGTCCACTAGATGGGTGAGGCTCCCCTCCAGCCTAGGAGTAGTTCACTAAGTCCTCACGCTACATAGTCGTGCTGTTCAGTGGGCCAAACATGTCAACTCGGAAGCCGGGTGACACCAGGGAAACAATCCGCCTGCAAAGGTTGACGCCTTCCCAAATTCTGGTCTTTAGTAGTGAGCACACCTTCTCCGGACGCAGGCAAACTGACATATCAGCTTCAAGCGTGGGGACCTTCACTCGAAGTTCGGTAGCCTGCCATTCAACCGTGGTGGACTGAGCTTCCAAGCTCCCCAGCCTTTCTCTCAACACTGTGACGAACCATATTTTTATCGAAAATTTGACAAAGTTCTATCAATAAAATGAACGTCCGCCAAATATAAAACCTATATAAATTTTGATACAATATTCACAATACATATACAACACATACACAAAATCTCAACTACCACAAATAGACAACGTGTGGCACCGACGTCACAATTCTGGGTATGATGTCGATTCCGACAATATGCCACTAGGAACCAAATATAACCATAAAACTTGTGAAACCTACTACATCCATCACTATACAGCGAAATTAAGTTACAAATTCATCAATATAATACAATTACATTGACATATATATACGTATCCAACGTAATACAATATACTTCAAGACATACAAAATATCATAAACTAAGTCCCAAAAACTCTATAATGCAATATCCGCGACCTATTTTGCTCCTACGACCTAATCGGTCTCATCTGGTATAAGAGCATGCTCATCTGGAAGGAAGAAGAAGTAGAGGTAAGTTAACAGCTCAATAAGTGTATCATAAACAAATACTCAACAATATATATTCAAATGAAACATGAAACAGGATGGAAGTATTATAAGATGATATGTGGAGATGTGAAACATAGTCTTTATTGATTAGGGTCAGTAAGCCTTACTAACTAAAGGTATGGTAGAATGAGGAAAGGATAATGATACCCCACATGATTAAGGCCGAACGACATACATAACATCTAGTGCCAAATTTTTGCCTTATACAAGGCCAAATACCACGTGGCGAGTGGTATACTGATTAGCTGGTATACAAGGCCAATAAAACACTCCCTAACCTTCTGCGGTCTAGAGGCAATCCTCATCCTTCCACAGTAACATCTTAAGGTTTGCCAGAGAGTATCACCTGCTAAAATATATTGTCAGAATAATTCTTGAGTCTCTACTGTAATACTAATGGTATGTCAAAGAATATTACCCTATGTAATATAAATCTGTGGTCTTAGTTTAATAATTTTTTATTCTTTGAGGGAAGGTCCACCAAATTTCTTTCACAAATTTCTCTATCTCGGAGAATAAATCAATCAAATAAGAAATTATAAAATTTTCTCCGAATACTTGTATGATTTTTATCTTTCTTTTAGATTTAAATCTTCTCACAACTTAACTTTTATGCATAAGCATCATATAACATAAGAGATGTGGAAATTCTTACCACCGTGAGCCCAATTCTATTTTAGGGCTTTCGGATAACGATTATCTTTATAATTTCTTAAAAATAATATTTTTCGGAATACATAATAAGTATAGGCAAATATGCATAACTTGAAGGACAATTAAACACAACAAAAACATGTAAAAAATACTCATTAGTTTCAGGTGAACAGTGCCCGCGTGTGGATTAGGGTTCCCGACTGCTCCAAACAGGTCAAAACTTGAAAATCGGACACTGAATTAATAATTGCTTACATTCAAGACATGTGTTAATCACAATTAAAGCTAAATCATGCATGGGAATCAAATTAAACGGGTAATTACAAGTTGGGTGTGGGTTAGGATATTACCGAATCCAAACCCGCGTGAAACATGGGAAAATCTGGTATCAAAGGGTAGATAAATTATATTAGGGTCATAGGTTCCACGAAATACATATCTTTGGTGGGTATCAGAATGAGAATACTCAAAAAAATAAATAAATATCGAAAGAGAGAATAAAAATGATATGTAAGCACTTACCTCGACCCGATCTGCTACTTCTTTAACTGGCTAATGTTCAAAATCGGACACAAAAACCTCATTTTTTCTCTTTCTCTCTCTGCTTGGCGTGCCTCTCTCTCTCCTCCCTTCTTCCTATCTTCGTGTACTGCTTCTCCCCGAAACCCTCTCCCAAAACCCTTTTTCCCCTCCTAATATGTTATTATTATTATTATTATTATTATTGTTATTATTATTATTATATATAATACGTTGTTATTATTATTATTATTATTATTATTATATATACATTTACCCATTTTTCTTTGAATCTCAAAACTCGAATCAATACTCGAGCGACCGAACAGGCGTACTTCGGGCACTGGCATAACAAATCTAAATATCCTCCAAAATTTTATAATATTTAATTAATTTTTATCACACCTAAATTATCCAAAATAATAAATAAACCCAATCAAATTAAATAAAAATATTCATGATATTACATTCTCCTCAATTTATAAAAATCTCATCCTCAAAATTAACGAATCCTAACAATTAATTAAACCTACGTACCTTAGAAAAGATGGGGATACTTCTCTTGGATTTCATCCACTTTCTCCCACGTTACCTCCTCGCGGGAATGATTCCTCTATAAAACTTTCACGAGAGGGATCATCTTCGAGTGCAAGATCTGATCTTTGTGATCTAAAATCTCCACTGGCTCCTCCAAATACGATAAATCCTGGTTGATAACTAAAGGACCATAATCAATAGCATGTGCTGGATTGTAGACATACTTCCTTAACATCGATACATGGAAGGCGTTATGCGCCTCGGCCAAGTTTGGTGGCAATGCCAATCGATACGCCACTTGTCTAACCTTCTCCAAAATCTCAAATGGTCCAATATAATGCAGCCTCAATTTGCCTTTGACACCAAACCTCATGATTTCTTTCGACGGTGAAACTTTAAAAAACACAAAATTATCGACCTCGAATTGGAGGTCTGATCTTCTTTGGTGAGCGTAGCTCTTCTGCCAACTCTGGGGAACCCTCAACTTATCAACAATCACCACAATCTTTTCTGATATCTCTCTAATCACATCGGGCCCGATAAGACATCTATCTCCAATCTTCTCTCAATGGATCGGAGATTCAAACTTCCTACGATATAGTGCCTGAAACGGAGTCATGCCAGTACTTGCCTGAAAGCTATTGTTGTACGCGAACTCCGCCAATGCCAAGTGATCATCCCAACACACTTTAAATTCCAACACCGAGGTTCCAAGCATATCCTCCAAAACTTGAATGATCCGCGCAGACTTACCATCATTCTAGGGATGATACACCGTGCTAAGTTTCAGATTCATCCCAAATTTTTGATGCAAGCTCTCCCAAAATTTAGAGATAAAATGTGGATTACAATCCGACACAATAGATCCTGGCACACTGTGCAATCTGACAATATCGCTGATATACAGTTGTGCCAAGCAATCACGAGAATACGTAGTCTGGATAGCTATAAAATGTGCAGATTTTATCAGTCGATCCACAATAACCCAGATTGCATTGTGATTCCTTGGTGTCCTTGGCAAATCGGAAACAAAGTCCATCAAAATATCTTCCCACTTTCAACTCGGGATAGACAACCTCGAAGGCTTCCTCCTGTCAGCCTTAAGTTGTTGACAAATAAAATATCGCCCAACAAAAGCAACTATCTCCCTACGCATGTTCCTCCACCAGAACATCTTCTTTAAGTCTTGGTATATTTTATTGATCCCAGGGTGGAGAATGTACCTAGTTCGATGCGCCTCCTTCATGGTTTCTTCCTTCAGCTCCTTATCGTCAGGCACACATAATCACTCTCGGAATCTCAAGACTTCGTCAACGCAAACACTGAAATTGATCCGAGAATCTCTACTAAGATCACTAACAATGTTCATAAAAAATGGATCATTCACCTGCCCTTCTTTGATCCTCTGGAAGATCTCGGGCTGCACCTGTAAGAAAGATAACATCATACAATTGCCCTTGACGTAGCGTTGGACGTGACAAGACTTTAGACAATCTAGCATCTCCATCCGCTTTATCTGCATCGTCGCCACTGAACAAGTTCGGTGACCCAAGGTATCTGCAACCGCATTCGCCTTCCCCGACCGATACTGGATCTCACAATCATAATCATTAAGAAACTTGATCCATCGCCGCTACCTCATATTCAACTCCTTCTGCGAAAACAGATACTTGAGACTCTTATGATCGGAGTACACCAAAAATTTCTCACCATACAAATAGTACTTCCAAATTTTTAATGCAAAAACTACGGCGGCTAATTTCAAATCGTGGGTTGAGTAGTTCTTCTCATGGGCCTGCAATTGCTGAGACCCATAGGCAACCACCTTCTTCTACCTCCTTCTCTCTCTCTCTACCCGAAGCCTTCTATTTTTCTCTCCCCCACCAGCATCCCGCAACGGATATAAAAGCCCGTACGAGACTTTTACGTCGACCGCTGCTCGAGCGCAGTCCATGTTGCGCAGCAAGCATGCCAGCGCTAAAATCGGCACTCGCTGGGCGCTCAAGTGCTTGGTACGTTGCCCGATTTCTGACTTTGAAACATATCCTTTCACATACCTCGAGTCTAATTATAATTATATTAATTTAATACAGCTAGATTACCATAATTTAAAACCCAAATCATATTTATAGATTAATATTTTGAGGTTATAATGCCGGTTCTCAATTCCACAATTTTGGGTCCATCCGAGCCTGACTTTAAAAGTATTACAATAAACCTCAAAACCACCAGAATCATCGAGAAGAGTCAGAATCGCTGCAGAAGTCAACCGATCCTTCAACTCTCGAAAGCTACGATCACTCTCCTCGGTTCATTCAAGTCTTGTTTCCTTCTTTTTCAATTGGGTAAGCGGCAACACAATGTGAGAGAAAATCTCCACAAATCGACGACAGTAGCCGACCATACCTAAAAAGCTACGGATCTCGGTCATGGTCGTCGGTCATTCCCAACTGATCACAACTTCAACCTTATGTCGGATCTACTGAGACACCTCCATTTGAAATGACGTGGCCCAGAAATACGAATTCTAAAACGACCTCGTCGAGCTAGAATTCGTATTTCTTCAACTTTGTAAATAATTGGAGCTCCCTAAGGGTCTAGAGGACAATCCTCGAATGCTCCTCATGCTCCATATCACTTCACGAATAGATCAAGATATCATCGATGAAAACCACTATAAACTTATCCAAATAGGCCCAGAAAATCCGATTCATCAAATCCATAAATACTGTGGGAGCATTCGTCAATCTGAACGGTATCACAAGAAACTCATAATGACCATACCTCGTTCGGAATGCCACTTTTGCTGCATCGTCTTGCTTGATTTGGAGCTGATGATACCCCGACTAAAGGTCGATCTTTGAGAAATCTCGGGTTTCCTACAATTGATCAAAGAGGTCATCAATCCGCGGCAACGGGTACTTATTCTTTATCATGGTCTTATTCAACTTACGATAATCTACGCAAAGCCGCAAAGTCGCATTCTTCTTCACAAATAGGATCGGAGCACCCCATGGCAAAACATTGGGTCTAATAAAACTCATATCAAGCAAATCCTGCAACTGCTGCTTCAACTCTTTCTACTAAGCATGTGCCATGTGATAAGGGGTCATCGAAAATAGGTGTCGATCCCGATACGAGATCAATTCCAAACTCAATCTCACGGTGTGGCGGTAGAGTAGATAACTTATTAGAAAACACATCCTTAAACTAGCAAACAATTGGAATATCCTTCACAGACAGTTCCCAACTCTCCACAATGCTAGCATAAGCCAGAAAAGCTTCACAACCTCTCTTCAACAAATGGCGAGCTTGGAGGGCCGAAATAAAGCTAGATGCTTTCACTTTCCGAATTCCCTAGACGTGAAAAGGCTCACATTCCGGGATTGCAAAATCCACCCTCTTGTGGAAGCAATCAATAGTTGCATGATATTTTGACAGCCAATCCATACCCAGAATAATGTGAAAATCACGCATATTCAAAAGAATCAAATTAACAGACAAAGGCAACCCATTCATCTCAACAACACACCTAGGGTAGAAAATATCCGTAATGACAGAAGATCCTGTGGGTGTCGATACAACTAAAGAGAAATCAAGAGTCATGGGAGAGGATGCAAGACGAGAGGCAAATCGGGGAGAAACAAATGAATGTGTAGACCCATAATCAGAAAACACTTAACAAAAAATGCCACAAATAGAGAGAATACCTTCCACCACATTATCGGATGCCTTGGCTTCACTTGCGGACACTGCAAAGGCCTTTCCTTGGACAACAGACAAGGAAGTGCAACCTTCTGCCGATGAGGGCATTCTTTGGCCTTGTGCCCCACTTGGCCGCAATTAAAACAGCTGCTCGTCAATCAAAAACAAGGCTTTTTCCCATGCATCTTCCCACAATGCTGACACGAACCCATAGAAGTCTGAGTAGGTGATGAAGTCTCACTACCTTTTCTTTCAAAATTTGGCTGTCTTGTTTTCTTGGATGGCCTCCCAGAACTTGAGCCGAAATGAGCACCAATCCCACTCTTGCTTGGCGACCGCTTCTTGAAGAATTCATTTTCGGCAAGTTCTTACTCATGGATCAATGCACGATCTAATACATCTGTGTAAGTCGTTAACTTTAGATTGCCAACTGCTTGCAAATATTGTCCCGCAAGCCTTACAAAAATTTTCTTGCTTTCTTCTCCTCGTCATCAACCATATACGGGGCAAATCGTGATAGCTCGGTAAATTTGACATCGTACTCGGCCACAATTAGATCACCCTGCCTCAAACGAATGAACTCCTCCTCCTTTTGGACACGGAGGTTAGAAGGAAATTATTTTTTCATGAATGCCTCCTCAAATATCGGCCAAGTAATCTCATCCTCAGGTACCCCTAAGGCTCTCTTCTTCATTTTCCACCAGTGATGTGCCTCACTCTCTAATCTGTAGGACGCAAACAGAACTAAATCCTCCTCGGGATATCGAATGACAGTGAACACTTTCTTCAATCTCTCAAACCATGTGTTCGCTTTAATAGGGTCAAGCTCCCTCAGGAATTTTAGGACTCGCACCTAGACAAAGCGATCATAGGCCAAAGGTCTAGGATTAGCAAGAGCCAGAGCAGGAACAAGGTTGAGATTTCTTTTCTCCATGTTCTCAATAATATTCGCTATTCTCCCCAATAAATTCAAATATTCAGCTTCTTGGTCTCGCGGCCGACCAGCTCCACACGAATCCCTCAGTCTAGGCAGCATGATCAGCTTCCGATATCACTTCTAAAATAAGAACGATACAAGTTAGTCAACATATCGGATCTAATTAAGACGCTATAATCTACGCAATCAAACAAAACTATCGTCCTAACTTAGTTCTAGTCTAAGTTACACGAATTAGGGTAACTAGAACTATCCAACCTAATTTAGTCGTTCTATGCCTACATTTAACTATTCAATCTTAGCCTATACTATCCTAAACTTTCACATAAAATCTAAATCAATCCTAAGGCATCTCTTTCTCTAATATCAACTGTGACAGACCGTATTTCTTCCAAACATTCGGCAAAATTTTGTCTATAAAATAAACATTTGCCAAATATAAAACATGTATAAATTTCGGTACAATATCCACAATACAATTACAACGCATACATAGGATCCCAACTGCACAAATAGACAACGTGTGGCGCTAACGTCATAATTTCGGGTACAACGTCGATTTAGACGAGATGCTACTAGGTACCAAATAAAACCATTAAACTTGCAGAAGCTACTACATCCATCAATATATAGTAGAATTAAGGTACAAATTCATCAACATAATACAGTTATATCGATATATATATGCGTATTTAACATAATATAATGTACTTCATGACATACAAAATATCATAAACTAAGTCCTAAAACTCTGTAATGCAAGATCCATGGCCTATCCTACTCCTACGACCTACTCAGTCTCATCTAATATAAGAGCGTGCTCATCTAGAAGGAAGAAAAAATAATTGTGAGTTAACAACTAAATAAGTGCATAATAAATAAATAATTGACAATATATATTCAAATGAAACATGAAATACGATGGAAGCATTATAAGAGGATACATGGAGATGTGGAATATAATTTAATGTACTTTTTAGAATTTTTATTAATCGTTACAGATCATGGTTAATAAGCCTTACTAACTAAATGTGCAAGAGAACGAGGAAAGGATCATGATACCCCTACATGATCTAAGGCCGAAGGACGTACATAACGTCCAGTAGTAAACTTTCACCTTATATAAGGCCAAACACCACGTGGTGAGCCGTATACCTATCACCCGATATACGGAGCCAACAAAGCGCTCCCTAACCTCCCTTAGTCCAGAGGTAATTCACATCCTTCCACAATAACATCCTAAGGCTTGCTAGAAAGTATCACCCGTTTAACACACGACCAAGATAAACTTTTAGTCTCTACTGTAATACTAATAGCATGCCAAGAGATATTACCCTCCGTAATATAAATTTATGATCATAATTTTATGATTTTCTATTTTTTGAAGAAAGGT
>JAOVVI020015173.1:0-11273 GCA_028571085.2 Nepenthes alata | reverse complement strand
AACTGATGCATTTTATGTGCTACGACTACCAAACGCTATGTTTGATGTGTCGTCTTCTCCAAAGCAAAATTTAGGATAACACACCAGTACAACAATCGACGTTCAGATGGTGAATGGTGATGTTCAGTTTTAACACCGGTGAGAATGACAGTGTGTTGGATGGATCTAAATTCAGCAAGTATAGGTCTAACACCAGGATAGAACTGGAGCAGCAAGTATGGATCTGAAGTGGCTTGTGTCAACTGCAGATTGTTAGAATGCTATCTGAATAGCTGCCGATAGAAGAGTGGGTGACCCCAAAACTGAGTTTTGAGCAAGACGACGACTAGTAATACCGGAAGAATTAGAAGAACGAAAAAAATTATACTTCGCAGTGACGGTGGAGACTATTTAGAATGAACAGTTGTGGATGGCGGAGGGGAATAAACTTGTTTTTGATACCATGTTTAAAATAATGAGTCTTTAGAGAATATTAATAAATATAAATAGGAGGATTAATGTAATTTCTTGTATTTGCATCAGATAATAGTAAACTATTTATATAGAGTAATCGATAGAAAATCTATATAAAAATAATATAGAGAGTTTTTAAAAAATATTTTAATTCTATAATATTATGCCTTTAAAAATATAATATTTGAAAATATTACAATATATATTATTGTACTTGACAGCGATAAATGAATATAAATATGCCGAGTGTGGGATAGTTAAATTAAAGAGTAATAAATAAATTTGATGTTTTTGCTTTGTGCATGTTGTGGCACTAAAAGCACATGCTTCCACATGATTATTTCCCCATGCAACAACTGAATTAGCGGCCCTGGATTATTTTCCTTCTTCAATATATCATCTTCCATCTCATGACCATTACACCCTGGATTATTCCTTACCCCACTACTTCCCAATTCATTGCACTTCTGTTTGAGGGCAGTTCCTCCTTCCAGCTCCATCAACCTGCCATTTCCTCCCTCCTCACATATATATGTATATACAAATATTTGGAATTTATGACATGCAATTTAAGAGTTAATCTTTATAATACATACATGAAATTTAATATATATATATATATATATGAATGGGCATGAAATATATTATTTAATTTAATGATAACCATTCATATGAGTATTCATCCATAAAGACATATTATAGACTTATTATTTCTGAACTTATTATTTTTCTTAAAATTAAATAAAAATAAATATAGCTGTCAAATTAGATGCTAATACTTATATGATTTTGGTGTACCCAATAATTATTTAATGTCTCTTAATTGAATCTAACCAAATAATTAATATAGATATCGTCGCAGAATCTATCATCTAGCACATTGCTAACCTCTTCCGGACGAAAGCTTATCGTCAGCTCTCCTTCAGGTTGAGCACATTTGCTCCAGAGATTGACGAGTTGTTGCTCAACCTCTTGAATCTTGTCCTCGAGCGAAGTGATCCGATCCAGAGCTTGAGATTTTTCATTCGAGAGCTATTAGGATCTCGCTTGAGACTCAAACAACTCTCGATTGAGGGAAGTTGCCTGCTCTCAATTTTGTAGAGCCTCGGCAATGGCTATGTTCACTCGGATTTCCATCTCTCTGAGCACGGCGGGATCAGCATACGCCTGAGATAGGCAAGAGATCTCAGCATCTCGCTAATACAAAGCCTCCGCAATCTTCAGAAGCAATTCCTGTAATTGTCAGGCAAAATGGAATGGTCAGCTAATAACAACAATGTAAAAAGCATAATCACGGAATGAAGAGCTCAGCAAACAGTACCTCAAGGAGAGATGTACCCTCCTGAGAAGATGGACTAAATAGATCCTCGGTCCCAAATGCAGGCAGAGGCATTAGATACCGTGGAGGCAACACATGGCAATAGGGTGGCACTTCAAAGCCTGGAGGAGAAGGCGATACACCCAGAGCCTTTGGAAGCTTAGGTGTTGAAGCCTTTGGGCAAAGCACCTCCTCAACAACCACGGCCTCTGGATTATTTCCAATTACTTCTTAGACCATCGGATTGTTATCGAAACCTCCTCAACAATAGCGGCAGGAGGTGTGGAGATTGATGCTTTAGGCGATGAAGTGACCAAGATCAGAATCTCGTACTCGACTACAGTAGAGGCTTTGATCGGTTCACCCAAGTTGCCGACTAAGGGGTCATTTATTCCTATAGCAAAATCAGCAAGGGGATCACCGCCCTTTGCCGTTCACTTCCCTAAAAATCGGTTTAATCGGTGAAGAGCAGAGCCCAGCCTCCTCGAGGACTCCCAACCCTCTTGAGCGGTTATCTCCTCACAAACATCATTGATGGTCCGACTGAGCTCAGGCCAGGTGGAAGAGGGGGGCTCCATCGTGCCGACCGCCCTTTCAGGAGAATCCCAGATGTACAGATCTCTTGGTTTTCTTTTGGGTTGACAAAACGGCATGGCAGTGACGTCGTCTCCTTCCATCCTACCCTCCCATTAAACTTCATCAAATGCCTTATGGGAGAGCCAGCGGTTCATACTGTGCAAGATGGTTGCATTCTCCTCAATGAGCCTTGTCAAAGGCCGAGCCATTTGACGCTCCCTCTCAAGGACATCTCGGGAGTACATGCTATTAACCCTAACCTAGTTATTGGAAATGGTCCAGTCAGAGGGAACCATCATATAAAAGAAACGGTCCTTCCAACCCTTTATTGAATCTAGATTACCCCCGCTTATTTTGAAACTCTTGCCATTAAGGTGAACCGGAAGATCACCTTCATGGCTCGGGCATTCAAGGGAAACTTCTTGGAATGAAAGAAGACACATAAAGAAACTAAATATCGATCAACATTGAAATGGAGGCAAGCCACAGGAATCTGCAAAACTGCCAAGATCTCATACAACTCTTTCGCAAATGGAAGACGAAGGTCCGCTTTCAGATGCGCCTCGTAAATGGTAATAAAATTCAACCGGGAAGCGCAAACCCTATCCTTATCCCTGGGCATTATGTATGGGATAGCACTCAGGATATTGTACTTTTCATACAAAACCAACACTTATTTACTAGGGAGAGTAGATGGGATCGCAGTGATGCCCTATAGAGAAAATTGAAAAGCCATGGAAATAAAAAGGAAGAAGAGTGAACCAGGGCAGAGCAATACAAAGAAGGAAGAAGTGTAGAAATGATTGAGGACAAGAGTTTAAATAGCCAAAGCCTTGGCTCACAAATAGCATCATGAGAGGGAATTGATGAGGCACGTCTTTATAATCACTGAGACATGTGCCTGCCCCAGAGAGTATTGCGGCGTGTCAATCTCGCTGTACTCGTAATGATGACATGACATTACGCCTCCCTGCGTAGCTTGAAGGCCACCGATGACTCTAACACCTAGATTGGTGAATCTTTAGCTCGGTGCAAGTTATGATACCTTGACATACAATAAAGACAAAAATGCTCAGGAAGTTTCATTCATTAATTCATTTTACAAAGTACAAACTTACAACAGTGAAAGTACAACTTAGAAGAAAATAAATAATACATGGAGCAGTGACCCAATTCGAGTTGTCCAATTGTCCTTTGGGTGTATGGAAGCATGAGAAAAGCTCATATGTCGGCCACCACACCGTTACTCACTGGGTTTCCATTCTAGTGGAAAGAGTAGAAAAGCTCTCCCAGCAAGAATAGGGAGCAGTTCTTTGAGTTACTGTGCTTGTTCTTAACGGGGATCAAATAAAAAAAGAAAAAGGCATCCTCTCTCCAGCAACTGTAGAGCAGTCCTCCTAAGAGCGACAGAAGAGCAGAGTCCCTGAAACAGACGGGAAGAGAAACAATTATCTCCTAGTTAGAGTTAGAGGCAGACCTCTTCAAACCTACTGTAGAGAGAGTTGCCTTGCGCGAGTAGGGAGAGGGATAAAACCTCCCTAAAAAATTTGGGACCTTGCTCTAACGACATAGGCCTGGTTTTGGGCCGCCATAAAAGAGGGTGACTGAAACTCACTCGTTAGTGGATAAGAAATGTTTCATGATGCAGAGCATAGAGAGCCCCTCCATTTATAGTCGGGAAGGAAGATTAGCAAGTATTAAATCGAGAAGATTGCGCATCCTAGTACTTGGCAGAGAATCGAATCAAATGCTGCTAAACAGAGCAAGAATCTATAAAATATATGGGGAAGAAGCACACATGAAGGTCTACAGCTAACGTTCCATCATGAACATGTCATGAGTTGAAAATTCAAACCTCCTGGCATGAGAGGCTACTGATGGGTATGATAATCCATGGGCCAGCCCAAAACTCAGTCTAGTGAATAAAGAAAAGCTCAAACAGCAACGACTCACCAAAAGACCCTCTAAGCCCAAGACCCATAAGGTGCTACGGTTGACCTAAGTAGTTCAATCCTAAACCGTCTAGCAGAAAGTGACCAATTAGGGTTAATCAGTGGAGTGTTCAGCCAGTTACAACGCCAGAATCAATGGCTGACTATTATTACATCTTATCGGATAATTATAGATGATAGTTTCCAGCATATTGTCCTCATGATTGTTGGGGCACAATTGCAGGCGACACTGGCATGAAACATTATCCCTCAAAATCACTGCGTCGTACGTTCAAAGATGGCTAAACTGACACCCTACTCTATAAATATACCCCTCGTCCACAAGAAAGGGGATCAATCTCTCTACGATCAAAAGAAAACGCTCTGGCAAGTGAAAGCCACTTAAGCTCTCAAGTGCAACTCCTCCAAAGCCACTTTCCCTATGAGTATAGTTTCTCCAAAGTCACTCTGCCTACGAGTACAAAATCGAAAAGCCACTCTCCTTACAAGTGTTACATTTTAAAGCCGCCCACTCACTCGAGTGTTCCAAACGGAGCCCAACCATCCATTATATACTCAATCTCCTTACTCTCTTGCATCGATGCATTTTTTTTTATCCTCCCATCTTTCTTGTCAACGTAGAAAGATTATTGACTTGAACGTTGAAGGGCATACAGAAAAACAAGTCCTGTATTCCTCGCACCTCTTGTTCATTTGTTGTGGTGTTAGGATCCAGGTTTAGAGTAACAAAGATTTGACCCGCTTCTAGTAGGACACCCGAATAGGGTAGCTCTCTAATTCGTTCAATAATTCGGATCCAGAGATACATCAATATATATTCCGCTTGATCTTGCTTGCATTCCTTGTCAAATTAATGTTAACCAATTAAGAAATGTCAATTTGTCAATCATGAATTATTATTGTTGTCGTGATAAAGCTTTGGTAAAAATATTTGCTATTAAAGATTGGTGGAGATATGAAGAAAAGTGATCACATGTTGGTCAAGTGCTTCATGAATATAGTAACAATGTATTTCAATATATTTTGTGCACTTGTGAAAGACTGGATTGTTGGAAATTTTGATAGCACTAGTGTTATTAGCGTAAAGAAAGATAGGATTATGCTACAGATTGCCAAGTTCTCCCAACGAACCCCTCAACCAGACAATATCTGAACAAGTTGAAGACATAGCACAGTACCTAGACTCTGTGGAGGACTTTGATACATGATCTTTCTTCTTAGTTTTTCAATAAGTAAGAGTATTACCAATAATTATACACCAGCTAGTAATCAAACTAGTATCTACATAATTAGCATGATTGGCTTCATTAAATCCCATTAACTTGAAAAAAAGTCCCTATTGGAACTCAATAGAGTCCCCTTGAGGTAATGCATAATATGTCTCAATATACACCAGCTAGTAATCAAACTAGTATCTGCATAATTAGTACGATTGGCTTCATTAAATCCCATTAACTTCCATAATATGTCTTAATAGTGCCAAGTGTGCACGTTAGGGGCTTGTGTAAACTGACTCATCCGTAAAAGAAATATTAAGCCTAATAATTATCAAATAATTTAAACATTTAATTAGCTATCAATACAAAGATGGATTAAATAACAAGTCTCTTTCCTTATGTCAGAGTTTTAAATTAACCTATGATGTAAGACCAAGTTTCCAATTTGAAGTCCAGCCAAAGTAATTATCTCCTTGTTATTTTTATGTTAGTGGAAAAGTATGCCGGTAAGAATAATTTGCACCTCAAGTGCAGAAAAATGCTACAACAAATTAAGATTTTTCATATAAATAGAAGTCTTGCAATGTTGTTTTAAATACTTAATCAAGTGAGAGTGAGATATAGTTATAACAAAATCATCCACTTTTACGATAAGCATATAAGTCCTCTAGCAGCCTTTCTAAGAAAGACAGAATAATCAAATTGACTTTGAGTGAAATTGAAATTAAGAAGAATAATATGAAAATTTTCAAACCATGCTTACGATGTCCACTTTTAGCCATACAATGAGCGCTTCAACCTATAAATTTGAGATGAGTAATCGGTGAATATGTCGAATGGTGTAGTAATGTAGATTTCTTCATTTAGATCCTAATATAAGAATACATTCTTAATATCTATCTATTGACTAAGGCATCTTTTTGAAATAAAAATAGCCACAATAATGTGCACAATAGTCATTTTAACTATTGGCGCGAAGGTTTTCTTATAATCATGACCATATTTTTATCAATTTTCAAGTGCCACTAGACTTGATTTATATCACTTGATGGAACAGTCAGACCGCAACTTAACAGTATATACTCATTTAACTCCAGTAGGCTTGATTCTAAATAGGCATGGCACAATTTTCTAAGTTTGTTGTCTAGTTGAGCTTGAAGCTTGTCTTATATAGCTTGTTGTCAATACTTTTGTGTAGAAGGATGAGAATAAGATGAAGGTATATGAGTAGTATCTAGAGTTACCAGATGAACTGTATAACAAACCTTGTTGGTATTGATATCATAACGACTAGTTGGTGATCAAAAAATACTTTGTAGTATCGGTATATCAAAAAGGACTACACGACGAGAAATACAAAACTAGTTGATATTGGTATCATAACAAACCTTTTGTGTATATTGCTATATCCAATAAATGTATACTTTGCAGTTTGATCTACAAGCTTGTAATGTTAAATTGATGATAAGTGTACAAAACAAACAATTAAAATGTCATAAGATAATAATTCTCTGGAGCAGTTCCAAACAAATGAAACGTACAAAATTTGTGATGGCAAATGATTTATTAAATATGCAGACATGGATAAAGCCTCTATACCAAATTTAGTAGGCACTAACGATTCAATTAATAAGGTATGAATAACGTTAAAAAAGTGACAAATCTTATGCTCTCCGACCCTATTTTATTGTGGAGTGTTGGGATATAATTATTGGAAAAGAATGCCTTTTGTATTTAAATGAGTTGAAAAGTCATCTTATATATGTTCTCCTTAAAATCTGTGTAAGATTAAAATACACGTCAAGAATTGTATTTTAACATGGCAATAAAAGCTTGGAAAACAAAATATTTTAGCTTTAGAATGAAGAAAATATGCCAATATGAAACAACTACTATCATCAACGAATGCCACAAAATATATGTAGCGAGTATGGAAGACTCATATTAAATACATTAGTATAAATAATCTTAAAACTTGTGGAAGTAAAACTACCATGTAAAGGAAAAGATAAAGCTGTACTTTTAATTAATGTCATTAAGAAAATTGTGATAGCATTCTGGCCTAAATGATGTCTTGATATGGTCTAAAAGATCATTAGTATTAAGTATAAAATTGGATAAGAGATTTGAAAGTTGAATATTGTGAATGTTTTTTTTTTTTCAATTAATATATATTTGGTTTCTTAGCATGATGGTTACAAGTATTGTTTCTTGGAAATCTTAAGCTGCCCATGTGCTTTTTTGAGTGATAACCTATAATATATGAGATGTGATAAAATGTTGAGAAGGTTAGGCATTTAGATAGCCGTAACATTCTAAAATATTCACCACAGATCTGTTGTCATGATTTTTGGTAATTGTTATAATGATTGATGAATTTAATATTGATTAAGATGTTATTAAGGTTGTAAGATTAATGATGTTAGAATAGTAAGGTGTTGATGATGTTCTTGTTTCTAATTATGCTGTTGGGTTGGTTAGAGTTATTGGATGAAAGATTTGATTATATTATTGGGATGGTGGAGTTGTCATTTTGTTTAGTTGGTATTAATTGATCATGATATCATCATATAGTTGTTAAATAGTTTGAGTTTAGCCGTGCGGGGGTTAGCCATGTTGTTATTGGTGTTTATTGGATGGTAAAATTATTTATATTGTTCTTTTGTTGCTTGAAAGGTTGTTGAAGTTAATGCTGTAGAGTTGCTATGCAATAATCTACACTAGAATTTGGCTTCTTAAGTTGGATGCTAGATGAGGTTGTGTTATGGGTGATTGTGGTTGAATTATGGAGTAAATTATGTTAAATATGGGAAAGTTAGAAGTGTTTTGAAGTATATGGTGTTTTGAAAGTAATGGCAAAACAAAGTCAGTGAAAAAAACAAAAAAGCATCTAGTTGTGCTTTGTCTGGCATGGCAACTGCTTATGGTTTTTCTCTCTGCAGGCCAGCTCCCCATTAATAGTGGCATCAAATATTGTCATGTGTCAACCCTATAATTATGAAATTAACTTATGGCAATTTATAGTGGGCAAGTTGTGTTCTCAAGACAACCTGAGGCATCTGTATAAAGCAACGTTAGGAGCAAGGTTGTTTTATTGTGCGTTACATTTGAATGTGAGACCTAAACTACAATTTTTTTTTTTATTCAGTTGAATGAATAAGGTTCATTGTCATGATCCAATAGTTTGACATATCATGTCAAAAAAAAAAAAAAAACATTCCCAGCTATAATCATAAGTTAGAATCATCTAACCACATTATGAAGGTTGGCAGAGATATGCTTTCTAGGAGCCATACCATGTGCATTGTGAATGTTGCAAGAGATATGCTTTCTAGGAGTTGTATCATTATATATTCAGCTTATTTATTCTTTTGTTCTCTTGTGCTAATATGTTTTCATGACATTGTTATTTGGTGTAGATTAGAAATCTTTAGTTTCATAAATGCTTGCCTCAAAGCTTCCTAACAAATCAAGATTACGTATGAGTATCCAACCTTCAACCTTCAATGTTGGCTCATCAACTTCCTAAACTCGCATAACGGATAAAATAGGTCTTTCTCATTTTTATCCAAGCACTTTAATTAATGTTCATATTTGTTATTGCCAACATTAATTAATTCTCTTGATTTATGTAAGAATTGTCAACGTAGCTATTTTAGTGGTAGAATTGATGAATATGTTGGGTTCTAGTCGGACATCATATCGATCTATCTAAAATTTCTGTTTGACAACGAAATGTTAGGGCTTCTTTCCCCTCCCTATGATTATTTTCTGAGCACTACTAAGGATTTGTTTATTCTAATACATACACACATATACATACACATGCACATACATACATGTGTATATATATATATATATATACATAATACACGTTTGTTGTTTTATGTGTATTTATTATTGTTATCCTTTATTTTGCTAGTTGAAATTAGTTTACTATTTTTAGTTGGGATAAAGTGTTTAGTAGAACATGAGAAGAAATGGTGTCTACAATTCAAGTCTAAAACTAGTCCAAGTGTGGTTCAACATTGTACTATACTTAAATATTCCATTAGATGTATATATAATTAGCATATTCCGATACTCCAATATATTTATCTGACACAAAAGTGTGTCCCAGGTACTGAAATTCTGGTCATCACAATCCATATGGATGGTATCATGAAAGAAAGGATTTTAGCATTCAAGCACTTATGGAAAAACTATTTTCATTGGTTCTTCAGTCATTAGTCTCCTGGTTAAAGTGAAATCTTACTTTTTTTTTTGTCCATATCATTGTTATTATAATGATTGGTTGATGTTGCACTCATGAGTTTGTAAAAATCATTTTTCATATGCATATTTTCATGAGAACTTGAAACACAACTTGAAATATATCCCAAGCATGCCCTTATAGATTGTAAATAATTAAGATTTAAGTCTCCTGGTTAAAATGAAATCTTGCTTTTTTGTTGTTGTCCATATCTTTGTTATTATGATGATTGGTTGATGTTGCATTCATGAGTTTGTAAAAATCATTTTGCATATGCATATATTCATGAGAACTTGAAACACAACTTGAAATATATCCGAAGCATGCCCTTATAGATTATAAATGGCTAAGATTTAAATCTTAAGAAATTTAGGAAATATAAAATTTTCTGGTTCAGCCTTAGAATATGATAATGGGAATCTACTCACACCAAGAATTGGTTAAAATCAATTTTCAATTTTCTTGCCTTTTTTGGAATTGTCTTATGTTAAATTTTGTGGATTATTTAGAGCAATGGAGATTCTTAAATTTCTGCAATAAGAAACAAGTTGTATACCTTGTGAATTTAATTCTACTATGATTAAAGGGTTATCACTTGCACTGAAATTTTTCTATAGTTTCTTGTTAAGGAGACTGTATACATATATCTCCTCTGACTTTGCATGAAAATAAAAAATCTCTCATAGCCAATCTATTCCAACATCACGTAATGTTAAATTAAATTCATTGATGATACTAGGTGATATTTTTTGGATACATTTGGGACATCTTTTGTGACTGGGGACATTGATAAATTTTTCTCAATAGCAGACCTTAAAAAAAAAAAAAAGACAGATAGAGAGATGAGACTTTGAACCATAAGAGATTGTATTGGATGCCTTACAAATATTTTGCATAAAATTTAATTTGAAAAAAAAAATCCCATGGATTGTATTTTAAAGAAAAGGGTCCTTTTTGGTAGAAAATGTTTTGGCAAGCAAATGGGGTAAATCTTTCAACTAAATGAGAATTGATTTCAAAAAATAAAGATGGTGCTATTTTTGGACAGCATTTTACTAATTGGATTAGTTTGTCTGAGTGAATTTTAATAATTTCCTTTAGGATATTGAATCAATGATTCCCGATAATTATTAGTCAAACATATCAAAACAATCCTGTAGTGAGGAAAAAAAAATTAAATGTCTTTAATTGACTAAAATAACAAAGCATTGAAAAACATTATATTGGATTCAGTAATTAAAATATTGGATGGCTATTAATTGACTAATAAACCATAATTTAGTAAATCTCTTTGTTTTTCTTAAACATGTAAACTAGTAAATCTTTGAAATGGAAATTAATTATATGTGAAATCAATTGCAAAAAGGGATGTAAAGATCACAGCAATTGTCTTGTAACTTTCTTTTTATGAACCCTTCAAGCTGTTACATTGGAGTGCCCTAATCCCTACTTGTAAAAGCTTTCGAACTCCCACTCTTTCCACTCACGAAACCAAACATCATCCT
>JAOVVI020015172.1:0-11273 GCA_028571085.2 Nepenthes alata | reverse complement strand
CTGCTAACACTTGATAAGATCAAAATCAAAGAGAATGAATTGGATATGATGACCAAAGTAATGCAAAGGGAAGAGTTTGAAATTTATGAAACTATAGCCGGGATAATGATGGCCCTCACGAGGTCGTGAGGGGATGTTTATTGGGTTATGGGTCATTTTCATATAAATCTCATACCCATTTGATGTGTCTTTTGATAATTTGTACGAGGATGCACGTACTCTGAATTGATCTGACACAAAAATGCAAAATGGCGCACGACAAATGCTTATCGTATGCTTGTGCACCAATTTTAGAATGGGGCTGCCTAAGGAGCACGCGAGGGAAGCATGAGCAGGATTTGCAGATTACTCAGTGCCTGATGTGTACTTGATGGGGCGCTCGTGCGCTGATTACTGTGGTCTTGCGCGTGATGCTTGCTCAACGGATTCTCGAACTCCATTCCTGATATAAATGAGTCTGACACTTTTTAGGATTATCACTTTTGCAATTTTCTGAGTTTTTTAGCACCGACAGTGTGAGAAAAGGAAGAAAAAGAGAGAGAAGATGGAGAAGAGGAATGTTTGAGCATCCGATTAAATTTCGAATCGTATTTCATTCTCCACTAACCTTGAGTACGTTATTCTTGAAGTTGAGAATGATATTTTACCAATCTTGTTTTTTCTTTTTGTCTTATACTCATCATTACTCGAACTCATTCATTATAAGGTGTGTGACCTTACATTTATTGGGATTTTTGTAATCGAATATATTGCAAAGTTAATATATTTCGAACTTATAGTATCGTGATTTTTTTCTCTCATTTAAAAGTGGATTTTCTACCTAAAATCGTGTGTTTTTCATTATTTGTGATTGTTATTGGTTTGTTGTGCATTATTAATTATTCTTTCATGATTTAAACAAGCGGTTCGATTTCCAAGAAGATGCAGTGCCACTTCTGAATATGCTAGGTTAATATTATCCACAACTGTGGTGTTGCTTTGGGTCATTCTCCTCTGTAGTAATTTTCCCTCGTCTCCTCATCGTCAGTTTGGGATTATTGGTTAACAAAATACGACCAACACCATCTAGCAAGTTGGCCTTGTTTGAACATGTACATCTTTCCCCGTGTAAAAGGTTCAAGGCTTAAGCACTCTGCATAACTCAAATACAGGCGGGATATGTTCTCTGACCTATCAACTCCCGTAATCTTCACCAAATTATTGGCAGACTCAGTGCGTGACTGTTGAATTGATATAATTGATATCAACCAATTATATCAACAAAAGTTTTTTCCCTTGACAAATTTTCCTTGATTGACAATGGAAAGAAAGAACTATTATGATTTATGTTGGATTTTATTGAAGAGGAGATGAGTCTTATGTTCAATCATTAAACGAGAGGACATTTGCACAGGGGCATGGGGGAATAAAAATCAGGAGAACCACCATGATCTGCTCTCTCAATTATCCAAAGCCAGTCAAAGATTTGTTCGTCTCCAAGGCAAATCCATTTGAAAGTTGATCTTCATATGGCTTCTTGACATCAACTTGAGGTAAGTAATCAGTTCTATGTCCATTTTTTGATGTACTGATTTGTACTTTGTGATATGTGTGTAAATTCAGTGCAAGCTTTAGATAATTATAATATGTTAACGTCTCCAGAAAATTGTTTTAAAATCTTCCACCTGTTGGCATCCTTAGCTTTTTGGGGAACTATAGTAGCTAAATTAAAGAGGAGATAAATTTTCCAAATTAGTAAAGCTGTTGCATAGTCTGAGTATTTGAAGCATCTTAGTGCATGAAATCAAGTGTTTAATTTCTGCTCTCTCTGAATCTTCGGTTGGTCAACATTGCATATATGAACTTATCACCAGAAAGAGTGTGTTTTTTCCTGATTCCATCACACAACAATTTCATTATATTAGAGTTCATATTATTTTTCTAGTCAATATCAATTAATGTACTTTATCAAGCTTAAAAAAAGGTCCAAACGTTCACCTATATTTATGGTGACTCAATCTTGCAAGTGTAATTAAGATGGTGTGAGATTTTGTGAGGTAGGACGGAGTATTTCAGACTGGTCATCATGATCTGCGGCAGGCATTGTTGTCACAATGCATACTGGGGTGTCTTGAGCAGGCCATTGGCCAAACAACCAAGCTGATTGGGCCATTGCCCTTATTTATTATGCAAAAATATAACTTTGAAATTCGTATCAAAGTATTAAGATGACATCATGTTTGTGGCGTAAAGCTGCAAACACATGAACATGATGGCCAGGGGCAACGCAGTTTACTAGTATTCTTAATGCAGCCCTGCTTTGTCTGTAAAGTTTGCTTCTCTGTAATCTTGAATGAGCATCCTGGAGCATCAAGTTGGAATAATGTAAAGAGTGCTTTCTAAGCTGAGATAGTGAGTTGTATAGTTTTCCTCAGGGTTTGTAGAAGGATTTGTGGCGAATGGTTTCAGAAATAGTAACTACTACAAGGAGGACCCTACAATGAAACTGCATTGCAACTTAAAGTGTCAGGACTGATTTCTTCTCATTTTGAACATTTATTTAAGTAATCTGCTTCGGTTTCCTAAACGGAGTTAATGGTACCTGCTAACCTCCTAGTGAATGATCATTTGAATCAGTAATTCCTAATTGTATATCATTAATAATTTAGAGTGCTGCTCTATATGCAAGAAAGATATGTTGATTCCACTGCGATATGACGAATGATTATGCATTGATTAGCCAATAGGGGGAATAGCCTAATCTCTTCATTGTCTGCTACAGGTTGCCAGAGGCAACCAGAAAGTTGCAACACATGAGCATGATTAGCCAATAGGTGACAGGTCTCCTCTACCTACCATCGATGGAGGCCGGTCTGCCAGTCATTGTTGCCCACAACAGGTTGCCAACGGCCACCTGGGAGGCCCTGCTGCTGTTGCATAGGACTGGTAGGTTGTCACAATTGCTGGAGGCTTGTTGGTTGGTCCCTGCCGCTTTCATGTAATAGGCCAATTGCTGCTGTCGAACACCGAAGCCTGTTGTCCATCTACTGCCACTAGTCACCAGAGAATGGCCACCATAATCAATCATCAGTGCTAACGTGTAACTAAACTTGAGAAGAGAGACCAAACAATTATTCTCTCCTGTAAACCAGATGATGTAACAGCTATTTATATCATATTTCTATCCTATTCCATCCCCGAGGAAGAATTAGCCCATTCCTACCTTATTCGTTTCCATTAAGTAAACATATCGTTAGTTCTTTTAGAATACTAATATGGCATTCCAACGCTGTAGATTTTTGTTAAAATTTTCTGTCAAATGATCAAAGAGGACATATTGCGGTTCCTGATAACAATGGGATGTGTCCGACAAAAAAAAAACGTCGCCCCTGCATCTCCATATAAAAATTTGGGTCAGGATTCTATTTGCTGCTTTCTGTGAAATATGCGTGAAAAGAGTAGAATGCAAAGCAGCTACCCAAATTTTGCTACCATGGTTGCGTCTCAGACTGATGTCCTTTTGTATCAGCTTGCACCTTTGGGAATGAGTAGCTGCGGTAAACTGAATTCAAGGTTACTTAAATATGAATCATTAAGGAACATAGATTGAGGATGGCCGGATGCCATTGTAGAGTATACCTTGGCATGGATTGTATTAAAGTGAGAGTGTCTTCTTTTTGTTTGGTTTTGGGTCTTGTGAGTCCAATTCTTATTAGACGTGTCTTCTAATGGTTCACTTAATATTGGTGCGAGCATTCATTTAAGTAAAGAATTTTAGTAGCGCAAGCATAAGACACATTATGGGCGCATATGCCCAAATTGGATAGTATAAGAGTACCTAAAGGGTGCACGTACATGGAAAATAATGATGATCGTACCTGATATGCACATGATGAGTGAATTAGTGTTGAGGCAATTTTGTATTTGGCTTTTGACAATGTTCAAATTTTAGGGTTTATGTGAGAGAATTTTCAGACAAATTGGCACCCACTTGAAGAAAAGAAAGGAGAAAACAAAAGAAGGGCAATATTTAAGGGCCTGTTTGAGGTTTAGTTTGAGTTTTGTCCTTCGTCATATTCGAGTCTATTATTCTAACTTCAATTATAGACATATTATCAGTTGATTGCTTATTCTATCGTTATATGCTCTTATTTAGTTGTTAGGTGTTAGGATTAGTGTTAACTGGTTCTTCATATTCAACTTTGGATCACTTCATTGTAAATCTCATGCCCAATGGATGGGTCATCCGGTGTTTCAAACGAGGTTCGCTTGAGCAAAGTCTCACCTAATGAATGGCTACGATTTCTAAGCCTAATATATGCATAAATGATGCATGTGTGTCGATATGAGTATAAAAGGCTCCAATGCCGTTTTAGGGTAAATTTCTGATATCATTTCAACAAAGGCACCACACAAAAAGAGAGAAAAGAGAAAATAGAGAAAATAGATTTTTGACATCCAATTGAGATTTGATTTGAGTTTCATTCTACACTATATTTAGATATATTGATCTAATCTTGGCTCTAGAATATATTATAGATTGGTTACTTTTTCTTATATTATTTCTTTCTTATAACTTACTACTGTGTTGGGGATTGTACTATTCACATGAATAGTTGTGACAAGATCTTGAAGGAGGTTATTTGTAAACATATACTTTATAATAGATTTGTTTGCAAGTTATTCCCTTATTTTTTCCTTACATGAGAAGTATTTTTTTACATTAAATGTTATTATGCAACTTACATACTTGATTGTGTATTTCATTTTTTGTATTCTCACGGGATTTGGTAGTTGATGATTGATGAGAGATTTAGGTTTGTTTTTGTTACACCAGTTGTGTGTGTATTTTGAATCCCAATAGGTGGTATTAAAATTGTTAGGTTGCTTGGATTCATTACTGATTGATTTGATAAAGGACGTTAATAAAATAATTTGTTTAAATGACACAAATATTGATATATTGAGTAAATTACTTAAGAAAAGAAATATAGTGGAGCAAGGTGAAGAATATTTTATTCGTTAAGCCGTTATACCTTTCTAGAAATAAACAAATCATTTTATTTCAATGGTATAGTGATATTAGAAATAAACAAGGGGTGTAGTCCTTAATGAAGAGATGAGGAGAATATCGTAAGACTCAATGTCCTTGCATTTTGAAGTGCCAGTCTAGGAGTCATGGTTGCTATGTGGGTATGCAAAAATTCAAACTGATACTTGATGAAGGATCAATTATCAAGAACAATACCAATGTGACCAATGGAAAGCTTAGTCAAGGTGGTGAGAGAAGGCCGAGATAGTGTGTAAGGAAGTATAACCCTACCAATGTGAAGGCGCCAAAGGGAATTGGTAATACTCAAAGCTTGCGGAGTCTAATGACGTAATCCCCATGTGGGGAAAGTTGCCAAAGGGCAAGGGTTGCTAGCTATAAGAAAGGCAAGGGGTTTCCTATAAGGTCATAAGGAAAAGTTTGTTGGGTTTTAGACAATTCTTTTGTGAGTCTCATATCCAATAGATAAGTCATTTGGTGCTTAGTGCAAACCTTGTGTGAGGTTTCATTCAAGCAAAGTCTCACTCAGCCCACATCTGTATTACACAGAAGCGTGAATATTAATGACTTCTGAGCCTAATGAGTACTTGTAGGGTGCATGCACGTGAAGTGGAAACCTAATATATGCCAGAAGGGCGCACGTGTGTTGACGTAGGTATAAAATGTCCTAATATGATTTTGAGGTAAGTTTATGAGATTATTTCAATATAAGAGACACCGTATGAAAAGAAATTAGAAAAAAAAAAGAGAAGCGAAATATTTTTGACATTCAATTGAAGTCAAATTTGATTTTTTTTCTTCTTTAAGCTCTGGTATGTTGTTTTAGCCTTGGCTCTAAGACGTATTATGAATTGATTGTTTATTTTTGTTGGATTTTGGGTCACTTATTATGAATCCCACACCCAATAGATGAATCATTTGGAGAATATGCGATTTTATGCGAGGCATGCTCTAGTAGAGATGTCGTCCAAGAATCGTGTAATATTCGTGCAAGGATTACTTAAACGATGAAATTCATCGAAAGTTCACGCGAGATGCATTTAAGTAAAAGCCATTTGCAGTGAACTCAAAACAATTGTGCGTAATATGCACATGAGATGCGTATGTGCACATTTGGGATAGAATGAGTGCGTTTGATACGTGCTCGACAGGCACCTAAGTGCTAATTTCCAACTTTTGCCTGTAATGTTTAAACGCCAACTTTGCTATAAAATCCCCTGTGTGATTTTAGGGCACAAATAGCACAATGGCATAGTACAAAGAGAGAGAAAAGAGAAGAGAGAGGAGGAAAAGTTTCAATATCCGGTTGATATTCGATTTAAATTCTATTCTTCGCCAAACTTGGACACATTGCTCTAGTTTATTTTTAGGATATAATTCAAATTTGCTTGCTCATTTTTTTGATATATTCTTCTCTTATTGTTTGTTAGGTTTATTCATTATTCAATTTGATTGTAGTAAAGAGATCTTAGAGAGGATTATAGTTGTAATCGGATATTATTATGGTAGATTTATTTAAAATTTAACATATAATTTTTTACATTAAATATTATCGTACAATCTGTGTGTACTTGATTGCATGATTTGGTTCACTCTGTTCTCACGGTGTTTGGTGGTTAATGGTTGACAAAAGGTTTGGGGCTTCATTTTCACTGTATCAATTATGTGCACGTTTTTATTTCCAAAGTTTTATTGTATATTCTTCTTTTATGAGTAGTTACATGAGTTAGGAAATGTATTCAATCAATTATTCACACAGGTTATTATGTTATTTAACCATACACATTATAGTGAATTTGTTCAAATGTTATTCTATTTTACTTAGTTGACAAATATTTTTTACATTAAATATTATTGTATTATTGGTATATTTGGTTTCATGTTTTGCTCCATGTGCTTTCATGGGGTTTAATGGTTGTCAATTGACGCAAGATTCAGGTTTGTTTTTGCATTAGATACACTTTTGGCTGTAGCTCACGAGAAATATAGAGAGAAAAAAAATTAGAAGATTATCGCCAACTATTTGTGCTCTGAATCTTGTGTCGACTTTCACAATCAGTGGGCATGTTGTTCCATTAGTTATGCTTGGATATTTTACTGATAGTTCTCTTATATTTTTTTTATCTCTTGTTTGTATTTTCCTTGATTTTGCAATATTGTAGTGAAACTAAATGAGATATTTGGGAGTTTGTGTAATCATAATCATAATTACAGGTAAATTCATTTTCGGGAGTGATTCATCCTTCCTAGACACAGCATACAACGTGAATTTTTTATACAGATATAAGGTTTTGTGATTTTGTCTTTTGTTTTAAGAGGTCATATGATAAATTGCTTGTCTCTTGCTTATATTCATTATTGCGGTGATTTTTTTTATTTTGTGTGGATTAACATTATGCCTCCTCATGGGTTCAACAGACTGGGCGATTTGTCAATTCGTGTTAAGATTTGTTCTGGGCTAGGTTGCAAAATTTGATGTTATGGACCCACTAACACTGCACATATTGTAGTTGTAAAGGGTTTTTACTCAAAGGCGGTGTATAACCAAATCTCGTTATATTAGAAAATATTTCAGATAAAATATTTTTTAATTTTTTCTTAATTAAAAGGTGTTTCTATATAAATTTATTTGTATAATTTATATACTTGGTTGCGTTTATTTATTTTTGTTCAACGTGTTCAATTTAGATAGAAAATGGCTGATAGTGTTAGGGGATTTGAATTTCTTTGTTCCGTATGATCCCAACACTATCTATATATATATAACACCAAAATATTTTAATTCAGGTTATTTTATTATCGATTTAATATAATAATAAATAGTATCATTTATTAATAAAATAATAATAAATATTGTTAATAATAATAATAATAATAATTAATCCTCTCTCTCCCTTAGTCTTATTCCTTTTCCTTTCTCCGTCTCTCTCCTGTCGTCACTTCCCCTCTCCCTTATTTTGTCCTCTTTCTTCTTCACACTCCTGCGTTTCTTTTCCTTCGCTTCCCATTGCTCCTCCATTTCCTTTCCTTCCGTTACGGATTCGTTAACCTTTAAAGAGCGATGGTCTTTCGGCTCGTGGGTACACAGAGAGAGAGAGAGAGAAGAGGGACATGAGTGTGTCGTCGCGGTTTCCGTCGCCACTGTCGCTGCCGTCTCCGGAGAAGAAACCTCTGTTGCCGTCGCCGCTACAGTTAATCGTTGCAAATCAGGCAAGTAAATCATCCTTTACTTTGCAATCGATCTGCACCTTCTTTCTCAAGTTTCATCGTATCTCTTCCTCATTCTGTTATCTGTGATGCGTGCCGAGAGTCCTGTTTAAATCGATTAAAAGGTGGATTCGAAAACAGAGCATCCGTTCTCTGTTTATGTGTTCGACCGTATCAGGAAGTGAAATGGTGAAGACTTGGTTGGAATCTAGTTGCGTTAATGGGTAGTAGGAGTAATGTTTATGGGTATAATTATACCTGTTTACACACGGCTGTAGGTGTGATGGTATAATACAGTATATATGTGTATGATGTAGGATGAGAATGTGTATTGGTAATATATGTATATGTATACAAATGGTGGACGGTGGTCTATGGAATAAATTGAGGATTTTATGTAATTTGTTTGTGTTGTGTTTGGTCACCCCTTTTGGTTGGCTCAATAAACGGACACGTCATCGGATTCGGAGTGCTGCAAACCGGCAAATGACCAAAATGCTTGATAAGGAAAATTTCATAGTGAAGGATTTATCGGTATGAAATTGACTGGTATGATTTTGGCCGGTATACAAAAGGCAAGAATGCAAAAGGCCAGAATGGTTGGCAGGAATGAAATTCCGAAATACATTTTCGGAATGGTTGGCCAGAATGAAATGGCCGTATTGAAAAGCTGGAATGGAAAATGCCGGTTTGTATTTTCCGAAATGGTATGGCAGATTTACCGGTATGGGTTTACCGGTATGAATTTTCTGGTATGGATTTACCGGTATGGCTTTGCCGATATGCAATCCCGGAATGGAATTTCCGAAGTGGAAATCCGGAGTGGAGTTCTGGAGTGAAAATCCGGAATGGATTTGCCAGAGTGAAAATCTGGAATGGATTTGCCGGAGTGGAAATCCGGAGTGTCTTGGAGGAGTGATACCAAGGGCTAGAGTGGTGTGCAGTTGACTTTCCAGATTAATGGTCTAACATAGTAGGTAGCTGACCTTCAGGGCATGAGCTATCTGAGTAGAGCAGGTTAACCTGCAGACATGCGCGGTATGGGGAAGCGCAGGAATTGGTGAAGTCGCAGAAAAAGACTTGTGCGGCAAATCATCTGTAGGATCAGCCAAGTGAGCAGATTGGATTTGAGACTAGAGTCTTTATAAAGAGCACACCAGGCACTTCAGAGAATAGAGAGTGATAGGATAGCGGTAAAGGAACAAAGCAAAATGTGGAAGGGAACTCTTGGTGTTCACTGCCAGCCGCCACACTTATAAAATCAAAGAGAGTGGAGTGCACCACCAGCGAGAAAAATAAGAAAAAAACAACAAAGAGATAAGAGTGAATGAGAGTTTCCTTACCCTGGAGTTATTTTTCTCATTCTCTCTCAGGTATATAGCAGATACTCTGTTTCGGAGGTTACTTGTAGCTAATTTTACATAGTGGAAGCTTGTTCGGAGTTTGTCCAATGATTTTTTCCTTCTGATTGAGAAGGGTTTCAACGTTAAAAACGTTGTACATCTTTTTATTCCTTGTGCCCTACTAAATAGGTAGCCGACGAACTGACGGTGGTTTGGGTTTTTCGCTACGCCTTTTTGTCCAAGTTGGACTTGTCCAACCGGCCTTGCCCCACAAACCCCAACAGTTTGGATGTTGCGTAATTATCTTGGTTGTTTGAACTAGTTTGATTATCGCAAGTTATTTGCCCAATGTGGCATGTGATAATTAAATTATGGCCTTAGTATTAGGAATTTGTATATTAGAATAAATCGGAGGATTTGATATATATTTAATGCTCGATTAGTTAAGTAATAATTTCTGAATTTCTTTAATAAATTTTGGTAATCGATTTTTTGCGTTAACTTTGTTAGCATGTATAGATTTTATTGGCATTCTATTACTAAATTGAGGAGAGAGTATGAAAACGGTAAGGTATCTAGTCATATGGGAGGCTATGGCACCTTAGTGTGGTTTACTCTTTTCTGATACTGAATTCATATTTTGGAGATTGAGACCATTTGGACGGATGCTTATAGTCCTGTAAGCATTATGCGTGGGATATCAATGGATATCGTACCGATAATGTGCTGGGTTTGAGTTTTTGTGGATATGAGTATTTTGTACCCGATGGGACGTGTATCATAGTGGATCACGGGATTATGTGCGAGTCATATTTTGGGTCACCCGATAGGATAATGAGAATATTGTTCGTGTAGATTGGATTTAATACTTGTACATTACAACTGGCAAGTATCATGAGACAATAGAGTTGATTGCTTGTCAAACTTTCGAGCACAGATACCTCGAGAATTTACCCAGCCGTTGGAGGTGAGCACGTGGATGTTGGTTTACAGTTACTTATAACATCCGAGAAGATTTTATGACATCTCATACAATTGAGACCTCTGTTGAAATAGGTTCGATGGAAGCTATTCCGTTGTTGGTACTTGAAGTCGGTGGAATCTAATTTGCATCTCTAATGATTTGTTGTCATGTGGCCTTTGAGTGGTGGAAACGATGGGTCATTGAATTTGGGTAATCATTGATTTAGCTTATGTAATTATTTATGTTGATATTATCATCTAAGACGCTATATTACCTTCCATTACCTTATTGATTTATTTACTTGTTGGGCATTTGGCCCACCATTGTGTTTTATTGGCTCCAGAGTAGAGAGTTTATGATAGGTTAGAAGAGATCATATCGTTGCTGAGAAACTTCGAGATAGAGACGATCTTAGGGTTAGAAGCTGTTGACGAGAAGTTTTACAGTTAGTTCCATTTGTCGCAGTTTTTTTTGGATGTGTTATCGAGATTGCATTCCCAAAATATTAATGATGTTGGCCTTTATTTTCTTGAGGAAATTTATTATGGGTTTTGATATTTATTATATTTTATTTAATGATGTATTTATGAGGTTGTCTATGATTTGGGTGTCGGCGTGGTCGGTTTGGGCCGTGTTGGGCGACTCGGGTTCGAGGTGTCACAATGTATGTGCTCAAGATTTCATATCTAGCATAATGTGATTAAGAGTTGGCTGAATGTTGTCGGGTTGT
>JAOVVI020015170.1:0-11274 GCA_028571085.2 Nepenthes alata | reverse complement strand
AAGTTTGCTAAACGGCCGGAGTGGCCTTGCGTGATGAATCCGGAGTGCTTTGCTCCCTTTGTTGTTTTTTCTGTCGAAAATATTTCTTTAGATGAGCCTTGTTGTTAAGCCGGGATGCATACGGCTTACTTTGACGATGTACTTCTAGGCGCTGATTCCCAGCGTTCTTACACTCGGTCCATGACCTATTCATGTTGTTGCTCGGGGTATGCCCTAGCTCGCTGTTCTATTTCTATGTTGGCAAAATACTTAGAATTCAAACTTTATTTTGTAATTTTTATTCAATTAATACATTTAATTACTTATCAAAAAAAAGATCATACAGGCTGTATTTTAGATTTTTTCATCCAATTACAAAGGGGACTCTGCCGAAATTTCTGCAGAAGTCTTGCCTTATATTTTAGACCGGTATTTATGTTTCTATCTTGACGAAAGCTTTTGAGAAAAAAAAAAGTACACGTTCCGTCACAAAAGGTATTGTAGGTCAACTCGGCTCGCTATAATCTTCGATATAATCTTGTAAATCACATTATAGCATAAAATAGGATGATAGTCAGTCACCTTTGAAGGAAAAGCCAGCTTTGGGATTAAGCTAATAATAGTAGCATTTACTTGATTTAGTATCTTTCCATGAATAAAAAAATATTGGACTACTTCCGCCACTGAAGGGCCCACTATATGCCACGCTCCTTGAGGAATTTAGATGAGAAGCCATCTGGACATAGAGCTTTATAGTCACCAATGGAGAATAAGCCTGTTGGATTCTTCCTCATGCACTGAATTACAGAGAGACTCCTTGAATGAGGAAGGAATAGTGTACTGAATGTACGGGCAAAGCCTATCCATGTCAAACCTTCCAGTGACATGCCCCGTTCCCAACAACCTCAAAAAATGATCAACAATAAGCTTCTAGACATCATCCTTTCCTTTAGTAAATTCCTCGTCTTGTTGAATAAGAGATAGGATTTTGTTATGGTTGCTTTTGCCTTTAGTATATATATTAATGTATCAAGAATTTACAGCACTATGTTCTCAAGCTACTTACCAAAAAAAAACTATGTTCTCAAGCCAAGACTTTGACGTTCTTGGATTAGAACATAAATGTTAGGGCATTCCCCGAGCTTGATGAATACAAAAAATATTCCTCACAGAACAAAGGGTGATACAAAATTTGACAACTATACTTCTATATTTAGATTCTAGTGGGAAATAATGTATTTGGTACAACTATTATGTCCACTAATACTTAGCTCTACCTTGTGGCACACTGAGTCAGTGATTTGCTTTGTAAGTTGGGTCGCATCCCATGATCATGAGCTATTACAAATTCTGTAATTGCACTCCCTCCAAATGTAGTAAACTATGGCTGTCAGAGTGAGTCTAGAAAAGAGAGCTTTTCCATTCTTTCCTTTCCATATGTGAGCAACCCATTCGATATTCTGTCTCCATTCCCTAGAAGGCCAGTGCATTCCCGTGTGATGACTCATATTTCCCCAAACTTCATTGGAGAATGGGCATTCAAAAAACAGATGGTTATGGCTTTCCTCATCATTTTTGCATAAGGCACATATATTGACTTGGTTAATAACGCTTCCAATTCGGTGCAAAGTACTAAGTCTTTTTCGGATAGCCAGCCATAGTGTGAACGCATGATAAGGAATGTGATGTGCTAAGTCCACATCACATACTCATGCATTCACATTTTGGCTGGCTATTCAAAGAAGGTTATGCACTATGGTTCGGATCACTGGTTTCACCAATCAATCCAATATATGTGTTTTATGCAACAATGAATAGGAAAACCATAGCCATCTTTTCTTTGAATGCCCATTATCAAACAAAATTTGGGAGAAGTTGAGTCGTTGTGTATGGCTTTACTGGCCGTACAGGAATTGGTACTCTAACATTTAATGGACAGCTCAAAAATGGAAAGGGTGAAATATCAAAGCCCAATCCTTTCCCCTCACCCTCGAAGCCTCAATTTATTTCATCTGGTGAGAATGAAGCCATCAGAAGTTTCAAAATTTGCACCCAAGAGATGAGACTCAGTTGGTTATCCAAATCACAAACACGATTTGACGCAAGCTAGAATAGAAATAGCAGTCACCTATTCATTACCAACCGTTGGAATTTGAATTTAAGGATGTAAGAGTCCAATTAAGAATGAGATTCTTTTCTTTGTTATTGTATGTAATGTTTTGTTTTATAATTGATTTCCACATCTCTGTTTGAAAACTCAGAGGATGCCATAGCTTTATTGTCCTAAAACCCTAAGTGGATAGTAAGACTTGGTGATAGAACAATGTTTTGTATTTTTTGACACATCAATATACAATTACATATTACTTACCAAAAAAATAAGTAAGAAAATAGCTAAAAGTGAGCTGAATGTTTAGCAATGCACAATATAATTAAGGACAATAAATAATTTACTAAAAATAATTCAAAAGAAGGAAAAACGAGCATAATGCACATGCATAAACATGAAACATGATTCAATACATTTTTTGAAACACATTTATTTTTTACATTTTATTTCTGATTCCATTAGGTTCTAAAACATGAAGAAATCCATTCATTATTTAGGTATCAGGGCTAGTAGACCTTATCAGCTAATAGAGTAACTGAATGAGGAACGAAATGTGTATGCATCCACACATTGTAAGACACCACCCAAAAACCTCAACTTTAATATCCCGTGGCGGACAGTATACCTTTCACCCAATATACGAGGCTAGAAAACATACGCCACCATAGCATCTCCTGTGGCCCAGGAGCATTTCTCAGTCTACTACTGTAATATCTTAAGGCATACCAGGAAATACTACCCTCTAAAATATAACCATTGGTCTTGTTTCCTGATTACTTATTTTTAAAGGAAAGTCCACCATATTCTTACACAAAGTTCTTAGTCCCTCGAAAACAAATCATCAAACATAACAAATTGTGGAGTCATCTTATACTTTGTATAATTCTCATATTTCGTAGACACAGATACATATTGTCTTTTTTTTGGTAAGTAAGGAAAGATTTAATTAATGAAAAATGGAACATATACATATTGTCATTTGCTTGGGAAATTAAGTATTATCATGACTTCAAACATATGAACAAATTAACATGAAGCTTGGGAAAATTGTAAGCTAGTTTCCTTTCTAAAATAAGAACAATACATATTAGTTCACAACTCGGGCACTAACTAGGACACAATAAGCAAGACAATCAATTTTAACTGCTGATTCTAACTTAGTTCTAGCTTACGTTATTTCAAATAAGATAACAAGAACTATCCGGTCTAACTTAATCATCCTATGCTTACATCTACTTTTTCGGTCCTGCCTATCCTATCCTAAGCATCCATATAAAATCTAGATCAAGCCAAAGGCATCTCTTCTTTGATATCAACTGTGATGAACCGCTTTTCCTAAAAGAAAATTGACAAGGTTTCGGCTGTAAAATGACTGTCAAACTAACACAAACTTGTACAATATCCATGTACAACATATCCATCCCAACTACAATCACACACAAAATCCATAATGCCACAATCCATTCTTGGCACCAACATCGTATATCCGAATATAACATCGACTCATAAGAGATGCTACTATGTACTTAAAAATCAACCATTACAACCTGTGAAATTATATACATCCATCAATATACAGCGAAAACTAGACAATCTATACATCATCAATATACAAATACATATCCATCAGAAGGTACAAAATTCCCCCCATACATAAGTTCAACACCACAAAAAACTTGAGTCTAGAGAATAATCTTCCAAGTATTTCCTAGCCACAGCTAATCTCTACTCTGCCTCATCAGGCATAGGTTTGTGCTCATCTAAAGGCAAAAAAATAATGAGTGGGCCAATTGTTCAGCAATACACATTATAAACAAGGATATAAGCAATATACTTAAAATAAATCAAGAGAAGTGAATAGGAGCATAACACATGATGCATAAACATGCAACATGATTAAATGCATTTTTAGAACTTATTTTTCTTCCACATTTTATTTCTGATTGCTTTAGGTTCTAAAACATGTAAAAATATTATTATCTTTGCGGATCAGGGATAGTAGGCCTTAGCAGCTAACGGTGTGGCCAAATGAGAAAATAAATGTGTATGCTTCCATATATTCTAAGGCACTACCCATGCAATTTAAACACTCCGTAGTGAGCGGCATACCTTTCACCAAGCATATGGGGCCATAAAGCCTATTCCACCTTATTAGCACCCTGGACCGTATTAGCTCATTCATTTATCAACTGACGACCTGCATCTTATGTAACTCAGGAAGTGAAAGCCATGAGCACATCTTCTTCTCCTGTCCTTTTTCATCAGGTGTGTGGAGGATAACGCGCCGCCATGCTGGAATATGCTAGCCATATAATGAATAGCACTCAAATATTGTCTGGGCATCATACAAATGGAAGGGACATAACACCAAAGCCCTCACAATCCATCTCACCCTGGCTATAACTGTTTATTATATTTGGAGAGAAAGAAACCAACGCACTTTGAAGAACGTTGCTCCACAGGATGAATACCAAGTGGCCAACCTGATTTACACTATTGTTCAATGAAAGCTTGAGGTTATCTTCATTGACCATAATCAGAGCAATATACCTCTCTTAATAAGATGGGGTTTACTGTTAACTAGCTGTCGTAGTGGATAAAATATGGTCTGCATTTGGGCGCGAAGTTAAAGTTTGAGAGATGAGGACAGTGAAGTGAAGGCGAGATATCTAGGAAGACTGGAAGTGGCTTTTGGCGTGCTAGCAAAATGACCGAGGGATTTTCATGTAGACATGGTCTTTATAAAATGAGGCTGAGATCTCTAATTTCACCATGGGCTTTTGGGAGTGAAGTAAAAGACCGAGGTATTACGTTTGCACTTAGCCGAGGCTGTGATATTTTCTTCTGGACGAGATCTTCAGCTGGCTGAGGTAGCATTAATTTAGTGGGTGACTCAATGAAGACTGAGAGGGTTTAAAAGGCCGAGGGGTTTTTCATGGTTGAACGAGACACCTATATTTGGCCGAGGAGTTTTCCTACAGCCAGATAAGATTGAGATACCTTTTTCATCTCATTATTATGATGTTCATGACTTTGTTTTATGGTACTAAATTGGCAAGGCCAAAGTTTAAAACCTAGAGAGAGAATCTCTCTCTTCTCTCTAGATTTTCAAATTTGAGCGGCGCTTCTGGCTTTAGCCTTCTCTGGCCGCCGCCGGCCATGGCCGAGCTCCTAGTGAACCCAATAGGGTCTGCCCAGAACTCGGTCTCCCCTGTTTCCCCATCTCCTCCATCTCCGTCGGTCTCCGAGACTAAATCCCTTGGACGGTCTTCTCTCCATTTCCCGCCGCTGAAGCAAATCGACGAATCCCCTCGTCCTGCCCCTGATGCTTCCTTCTTGGCCCTTTTGAAAGCCAAGGAGTTTCGCAATAGGCGCGAGAGTGATGCTGATGCCCCTCTTTCTTGGGCCAAGGTCATCCAGAAGGAATATGCAGAACAGGTATCTGAACTGATTTACTACCCCCCTTGTGCTCTCAATGGTGACTCGGACACCATTTCCCCTCCTCCTGAGGTTGTCGACCAAGGTCATGTTTTCTGGGGATTTACTTTGGTGGGTCATTTTCTCGACAACCACCCCCATTTCCTGGCTGTCAAAGCCATAGCCAGGAAATTATGGGCTCGTTATGGTATCAAGCATATCGCTGGAAACGATGCCGGCTTCTTTTTCTTTCGGTTCTCATCCTTGGAGATGATGGACAAATGCCTGCGCGCTGGTCCTTGGATGTTCTCAGGGAAAGCTATTTTCCTCAAGCGGTGGGTTCCGGGTATGGCGTTGACGAAGGAAGAATATATGAGATTTCCCATATGGATTAAACTATCTAATATTCTGATTCAGTTCTGAACTCCGGCCGGGCTAAGTTGGATTGCAAGTGAAGTTGGGGTCCCTCTGCAACTCTATTCCAGAACTGCTCGAATGAAAAATATCTCCTACGCAAAGATTTGTGTGGAAGTTGGGGTGGATGGACCTTTCCCCAATTGCGTTGCTATTCAACCAAAACCAGATTCCGATTCCATTGTGATGGTAAAGGTGGAATATTATTGGAAGCCAACTCGTTGTGGTCGGTGCCATCTAATTGGACATGCTGAAGCCAAATGTCGGTCTAAGAGTGTCATATTACATCCTGGTTCCTCCAATTCTGCACCTAATGACCAAGGGGATTCTGTACACCAGAGCCATCTTGAACATCTAACTGCTGATATGGATTTCTGCGTGGCTAATGATCCCCAGAATCCTTCAGGAGCTCTTCATCCCCCTGATGCCCTCGGTGAGGTTCCCCCGAGAGCAATTTGGATGCGTCTAAGGTGTTGGATGAGAATGTAGTCTCTCATCCCCCTCCTTGTGAGGAGACATTGATTGATAAAGTTCCAAATTACTGTTCATCAACTGGGAATGTGATGGACTGCCATTCTTCTCCTATTGTTGAACGGGTGGAGAAAATGGTCCATGATGAAGTAGGTACTAATCTGGAGGCCCAACCTCTATTGCCTGATAATATAGTTTCTGAACAGGGTTCCTGTCATCAGTGTGCCTTGTTATCAATGCCTCATTTATCTTTTGAAGATATTGTAATCAGGGGACTAAGCCCTTCTGATTTGCCTAGCTGTAGTATCCTTCCCATTCCAATTTCTGATGAAGATCGGTCTGCTGCCCTTGGATATTATACTTAGGCTCCAGATGAGATTTGTACAAATGATCCAGCCCAAGTTAAGCAATTGGATCCTGATGATGCCTACGGGCAACGTAGGACTCAGATTGAAAAGAGGTTGTAGGTTTTAGATGCTGGTGTGGGAGGCTTGGATGATTACCCACCACCAAGGCCTCCTGATGCGATCCTCACTGGCTTGGACCCTGAAGCTGATATTGATAGTGATGCAACGCCTAGTCCTATCTCTCGACTAGCAACAAAGTATGGTCTGTTTTCTTTAAAGCATGGGGGTGCTAGCCCTGTCAGCCAAACCGAATCATCTGCTGAGGTTTGTGTGGGCCGGGCCGTTGACTACTCCAAAGAAAAATTCTTAAGTGCCAATGAGGCGATGGCCATGGATTGTGAATCTTGGAAGCCATCAAAATCCAGGAAAAAGAAAAAATCCAAAAAACCTAAGACATCTCCTGGCTCCTAGGCCTTGCTGATGGAGTCTGTTTGGTATAATTATCAAGCTGTAAATAAAATGTGATGCTGGATGGGCAGTCATCTCAATGTTGTCTGCATGTTGTTCTGGTGGCTATGGGATATCTTGGAAAGGTGCATTCTGTCCGTGAGGGTGCCCAGGTCTATTGGCCTGTTTGATGTGCTTCCCCTTATCTGGTGCTGAATTCCCGATGTTATAATTTGTTTCTTTTGGCTCTTGCTGTAGATCCTTCTATTACCCTAGATTATGGCTGATATTGTTTGGTGTGCTGATGCTTATTAATGTTGTTTGCTGCCGAGTCAGCATTGCTCCATTTTGCTGCTGAGCTACCCAATTAGCTGGTGGATTTCCACGAATTTGGCTAGCTGCTGCAATGGCTGGGGAGACTGTTTAGTGGCTATCTATGGATGTGTTAGTAGACTTTATTGAATCTGCTGCCTTATGCCCTGCAGATAGGGGCTGATGCTGATCCTGATGTTGATGGATCAGCTGCCTGTGTTGGATGTGGAGATCGAAAGAATGATGCTCCTGAAGCTCAATGCGCCTTGGTACTGGTGGATAGCTGCCGGTATATGTTGGATATGCACCAAGTTGGAGTGCTGCTGTAGTGGCAGATTCTATGATGCATTCAGTTGCTGGAGCTTTCATGTTCATGATGATGTTGGGAGATGCAATTGCTGTGCTGCAATTTGCAGCAGGGGCTACATGATGGTGGGTTGCATGATTCTAATGATGCTGATGTTGGTTGCTGTGCGTGGGAGGCTGGATGATGGCTGGCTCCCCTGCCCTGTATCTTTGCTGATGAGGTTGCTGTCTGTGCTGGGATTCAATGCGGATGGAATTGAGGTAGCCTGTTGCTGGGTGAAGATGCTGGAAAATGCAGTTTTGGCTTGGTGGCTAGATGATGCTGAGAACAGCTGGTCCAGATTTGGTGCAGGGAAGAGTTCCTGCTGGTGCAAATGTTTGGCTTTAGGCCAAAATCGAATTCCTCCTTATGGGAACCGATGATGCAGTGGATTGGCGGTATGAACTGCCTTCAATCTGTGTCAGTAGCTGGCCGGATTGGGTAGACGTAGTTGGAGCTGAGCTCCCTGTCCCCATTGGAGTTTTCCTGAAAAATCTGTTTCTTTTGTTGTGTGTTTTTGGTGGTTTGTGTTGATTACGGCCGATTTAGATGCTTTATCGAGGTGTTGTTTTTTGGTGCTTGGGGTATGCCCTAGCTCATTGTTTTAATTTCAAGTTGGCAAAACACTTCGAGTTAGAACATCATTTTGTAAATGTTTATTTATTTTAATTCATTTTACTTACTTACCAAAAAAAAAAAAATTTTATGGTACTTGGGGAATGCCCTAACTTCTATGTTCTTCTTCTAAGTTTGCAAATCACTTGGCAATATAACTGTGAGATCCCGATCCCAAAAACAATATAATAATTAGGGAGAAAACTTGTAAAGGCTGAAGTGGCCTTGAAGGCCAGAGTAGCTTGTATGTACGGCTGTCCCTGCCTACTCCACCGACCTTTTAGAAGAAAAGTACCAAGTAGGTAACTTACCCCACTTGCTCCTACCTAACTCTTTTTTTTTTTGGTAAGTAAATGAATTAAAATAAATGAAAATTACAAAAACGATGTGTCTAACTCCAAGTGTTTTGCCAACTTAGAATTAGAACAACGAGCTAGGGTATACCCCGAGCATCACCATGAATATAGTCATGAACCAAGAAAAAAAAGTATAAAAAATAACAACTAGGTGAACATCATCTAAAACCGCCACTTAGATCCCGGCCCACCTAGATCATATATCAAAAAGCAGGCATACACCCAAACATCAGGCGACACCATTTCCACCCACACCAAATCAGCAACTGCAGGAGCTGCTGCCATTCCGCTACAGCAAGCCTCCAAACCAGATTCAGCTTCCTCAACCTGTACACAACACACCAGACCAGCGATGCCAAAAAACCTGGGGAAATGATGGCAACACGTCAATTCACACCAGTCAGACCCAGCACCATACATCAGCAGACCCACTGCTGTAACCTGCAATTAACCATCAGCACATCAGAGTGGATCATGCATCAGCAGCACCTCTGCAACTTCCAGCAAGTCATCAAAATATCTGCAGCACCACAGATGGGTCCACAGCAGCACATTCAACATTCTGCAACACAACAACACATTCTGCATTCAGAATCAGGGAGCATCACTGGATCAACATCAAACTGGCAGCTCATCCAGGATCCCGAGGTCATGTAAGGGCATTAGGCAGATGCACAATCGGCAACACCAGCAGTAGCTTCAGCCTTTACAGCGGCCCTCCCACTCAGCAGAAGGCCAGGGCAGCCGATTAACATCCTGGAGCATCAGTACCGCAGCTCCATCTTCCATTCTTCCCAGCCCATCAAAGGTTGAGAGCAACCAATCCATCGTCTACACCTTCGACTCGCACAAAGTGGGGGCAGCTACACTGAGCTGCAGTATATGTTTCCTGGGGATGGATGGTGGTGTTGAAGGCTATTGTCATTGTTTTTACGGTTTTTTTTTCAAGTGAAAAAAAAAATTTTTCTTTTTTGTTTTCTTTCTTGTAGGACACGATGCCATGGGAGTGGCCCATTCCAGCCACTGGCTAATGATGCTACCTTGAACAGGCGTTCCCATGGGTTCTAAGAGATGACTAATGAAGACATTGTGTGCTTATGAAGCTGATTGAAGTACCATTGAAGCCTGCCCATCCAATTTACACAATGATGGATGATGATCACGTGCTGTTGATACTTTTTGTTCCCCTTGTTCGTAATTGACTCTCGTTTGCGGACTATGCAGGATGCCGACTTGGGTGTAACCATGCTGATGGTATGTGCATTTCAGTTGCTGATTGACTCCGGTTTCTTTTTCTTCGTGGCTGCGGATTTTTGATTGACAAGACGAGTTCCCTCAGGAAAAGAGATCTGCGACGATTTAGATGTTGTTCATCTAGATGAGACTTGCTATTTTGTGTTTTGTACGTTTCATGAATTGGTTTATGGTAGTACTCGGGGTATGCCCTAGCGTATTGTTTCTACTTCTAAGTCGGCAAAATATTTGGAGTTAGAATATCGTTCTGTAAATTTTATTTAATTTAATCTCATCTTACTTATCAAAAAAAATGTGTGTAAGGTACCAGTTTTCAAAATATAATAATTATGAATCATTAAATTAATATAATCAAGATTAAGTTAAATATATGTGAAAAATTAAAATTTGGAAGCAAAACAGAAGAGAGAGGAACGACACCCGAAGGGCACCCAAGCGGTGCCGAGGGTGCAAATTCCAGTAGTGCGACGCTCGATGGTCGCTCAAGCTCAAACCTAAGGCACGAATGCTAGATTAAGACTGCCTGATGGATTCCCGAGGCATGCTCAAGTGTAGAATCAAGTGACTCCATTCCCGAGGGGCACCTGACTGTGCTCGAGTGCCAATTCGACTATTTAAAGCCTCGGGTTTGCAATGCTCTGAGAACCCGGACCTCACCAAGGTTCATTGGGACCCCACACACTCCTTTTTTTTGGTAAGTTGGTCCCCACACACTCCCTAGTCCAACTGCTTCCATGCAAGGATTCCTCCACTTTGAGGGGGTTTGACCGTGGAAAGGCTAAATCAAAAAGTGGGAAACGTTATAGAGCTTCCAAAAATATGAAATCCACCCACGATAGTTCTATGGGGCCTAAAAGTATAATTCCCCAGACTTCCTCTTCCCATGATTAATATTTCTTGCTAGAATGTTAGGGGGCTAAATGGTTAAGTAAAAGTCCATGAAGTGCGGCACCTCATTAGTTCCTACAATTGCCACCTTGTGAGACCGGTGGAGACTAAAGTTGATGTCCGAAACTCGGTATCTATTGCAGCTAATATAAGACCTCATTGGTCTTGGTTTATGAACTATTCAAACTCCTCCAAGGGTAGAATCTGGGTGGGTTGGGATCCAAACTATGTGAATGTTAGCGTCCTCTCCATTGAGGACCAGGTAATTCATATTGAGGTGTTGGTTAAAGAGGACAATCAAAAGTGTATTATGTCTTT
>JAOVVI020015169.1:0-11274 GCA_028571085.2 Nepenthes alata | reverse complement strand
CACACCCCCACCCCACATCATCCCCACCAGTAACATCCTCATCCCCACCAGCTACATTACCACCCCCACCATCCACTGTCCAACCTGCCACATTCACCAACAACATCACCAATTTCTGTCGCCCCACCGTCCTGTACGATCACATCCAGTTCGAATCTCCTTTCGCCAGGCAACATATCATCAATTTCTGCTTTCTACTCAGCATGTTATCTTGTAACCATCATTGAACCTATTGTGTTTGCTGATATTATTCTCAGAACCTTTCCAAAACTATTAGGTCGTCTCCCGATGTCCCAACATGTTCGCACATCCATAATGGCCAAACTATTTGCACCACATCTTCTTGACTTACACATTGAGATTAATACATAATTGAAAACAATTCATACCTCATATTAATTTAACACTGATGTGCATAAAATCCAAGTTCCTTTTTATATTTGAGGTTTTGTTATGGTTTGAATCAGACCAAAGCGGCATCTATATGGGCCCATTTCTACATTGCATACTTGTAGTGTTAGTCCATTTAAGATTTTACAGCATATCAGGTCAACTACATATGTTATTAATATTTTATCTTCTTTTGATAGTACTTTTTATGTTGACAATTTTCTCAGTTTTAACCCCTCAGTTGATCCCTTTGTCGTGCCTCCCGATGCATCATATATTGCATATCCACCTATTTCTACCCACCTCTCTACCCTCCCGAAACACACTAATAAAATTGATACTATTTTAAATGAGTAGCTTATGTCTCCCAGGGATGGATCAATTCAGCGCTTTCTTATTAAATGGATTGGCCGGACAGAGCCCAAGATTGCTTGGATTGCTCACGAGATACGCTACCAGTTTGACCCTGGTATATTGCAACTCTATCAAAATTCGCAGGATTGCACATCTCCAGGCCTCAGTCTTGTTTCTTCAGGCGATATTGGTGGCTCAGTTCGATTTCATCCCTACTCCCACGTGTTTATCAACGTTGACGACCGCTTGCACCGCCGCTTGGCATACGATTGGGAAGTTCACTACAGAAATTTTAACTCGACGGGGTCAAGTTCCAACCACCCGGGGAGAATTGATGTGAATATCACATCAAATATTCCAAGAGATTTTCGAAGATATTATAATTTTATTGGCTTTTATTTGTTTTACTTATTAGACAAGATTCTAGTTTGATTTTATTATGTTTTTATTTTATTGTGATTTTATTTTATTGTAATTTCTTATTTTTAGTAATAGATAATTTGTTACAAAATTATCTTAGGCCTAATATTTCTCTTTATAAAGACCCTATACTCTAATTTTTGAATTGATTGATAAATGAAGAAATATTTTGAGAAATCGAATGCAATTGGCTATTCGTAATTTTCCGCCCTCTCTCCCTTAGTTTGAATTCTTTCTTGTCTCTACCCCTCTAGTCTTTGTTCTTATCTTTACCCCTCTATTACTCTTCTCTCTACTTTTTCCCCTCCTCTCTAAATCAGGCATCCAACTGGGAGGCCAGCATGGCAGACTATTAGCTCAATGATACAGCATGCCTCTGATACTTGCATTGTTGTGTGCAGCCAATTGAGGCCAATAAAGATGGAGGCCAAGTGTACTCGGTCTAGGAAGGTGCAAATGTACTCAATATTATCCCTGCATTGCAGAAGATTGTTTCTATTATTTAAACCAGTGACTAGACTTTATGGAGAAAGTTTACCATTGCAACAAAATCCACCCTCTAGATGGAGATATGTGTGCGCGCGCACGTGTGCATGCGTGCGTGTGTACCACATATTTCCAATGGAATCATGCAATGAAGAAACAGCAAAGTTTATGGTATATATCACATTGTGTCATAATCTGCAGTGCATATAATTGACAACTATGGTAAGGTAATAAATGAGATCAAGCAAGGTCCATATAATGCATTTTCAGCTCACCAAATAACATGTGCAAATTTTCTAGTTAATTAGAAAGATAATATGCCATTTAATATATATAACTTGTTTTACCAATAATCATTAAATAAAAAAGAAAACAAACCCTTAAAAGCAACATTACCACACAGTCGAATTTGTGTTTTCCATGACAACATAATATAGTGATTTAATATATTAGGAACCATATAGAAGACGCATACCTGATTCATCTCAGTGACAAGCTGATTCAATAGCTTCAATCCAATAACATAATGATTTTTTCCCTGCGCTTAATATGTAGACTTTTAGCACTATTCCTCTACAAATTAATTCAGGGAAGACGAAATGCAATGTTAACTAAAATATGCTAAACAATAACGCTATCTTCAAATATCAAAATAGAACCTTAGGAAGGCAACACCAAGTATATCACTGGCATAGAAGAAAATTATGATGCTTCTCTCATTTACAAGCAAAAGACTGAAAGCAACATCCATTTTCCCTATTCCTTTTAGCCTGGAAGAGAACATTTTTAACAGATTTGGACAAAGATTACTAGATATGAGTTGCTACGTCATTCAAAGTAACCTCCCCTTCATGTGCCTTAAAATTTTGCTTACCAGATTACCAGGTCAATAATATGCTACAAGCCTACAACTGACAAACTGAATGAGTTGTTCAAGCATAAACTATGAACTATGAGTACCAACTAGTGTGGGCCTAGGCAGCCCCGTCTTCATAAAGTTTATATTACGACAACAATAACAACACCTTCTTTCATACTAAGTGATTAACTAGATGAATCCACAGCCATTCTACATAGTTTAGCTCAATATCTTCCAAAGTTATTTGAAACCTTTTTAATCACCTCACTCAATATTTTTCTAGGCCTAAAAAGTGACCACTTCACGAAATATCCCACATTAAGGACTCCATAGTATAGGGAGGGTAATATGTAGACTTTTCCTTGCATTCTAGATCCAAAGCAACATGAACCAGTGCCCATCTTCTAAGATAGATACTATAACCATTTCTCAGCCTAAGGACTGCTACCAAGTCTTCCTCACCATGTGAAAAGATCTCTCTTTATGATCGAAATAGTCCAGTTTCAATTATCTAACTGATAGGATCATTTACTCAAGGATAGAGATCATACCCTTTCTAGAAAAGAAAGTAATTGTCAAAAACCCAGACAGTGAACTTTCAGATACCAACTATTAGTTTCTGGAATTTCTTTAATATCAAATAGGGATATGTTCATTATTCTAGCTGGGATTACTAAAATTGCATTTCATTTACTCAATTCCACTCCTTATTTTGAGCCCTTCAAATTCTGAAGCCTCTCCATATAGTTTTAATTTTAAATATACTCCACCTCTAGTCTCATATGTCAAAACAATATCATCCACAAAAAAAAAAAAAAGGTATGCTACATGAATTGTTGTGTAGTTTTCCAGATAACTGTACATTGTCTTAACACTAAAGGAAAATGCATATTACAAACCTCTTGATCAGGTCCATGATCATCTATGGCCAAAACAATGACAAAAGATAATGAACAGCAAAAGCAATGGCCCATTTTCTCAGGTGCCCAATTATGGCAGAATCAAGAAGAGAATACAAATTGCGCAGCATGAGTAAAAGAGCACTCTTTTAAATACATGTAAATGGAGCAATAAGCATAGTTCACATCACCTGATTTAGAAAAATCAAAGAATCTTTGACAAGCTCTCTGAATTTATCATCATCAAACCAGCTAAATTTTGTCACTCGACAAAGGAGTTGAATTAAGGATACAATTACAAAAGATTCCAAGTTGGGACCTCTAGCAGCCAGATAATTTATAACAAGATCGCCTTCAAATAAAGAGCATACAGGCCAAATTAGTATGGGTTTTAAAATTAATATGCAGAGACATATCTCAGAGACAATTATAAGTCGAAATACAACTGCAGCAGTAATTTACAAATTACAATAATATCCACCATACAGGCAAGCTCAAAACTCAAAACATTCACTATGCATTCAGAGAACATATCAAGGAACACCTTTCTTCTCACGTCAACGGCGTCTGCTAAAAATGAATGTTCACAATTCAGGATTTGGGTAATTAAAGGGTAAGAAGCAGTATATATGTAACCAGTGACACTAGTGGTACTGAAACAGTACAGCACCAGTGATCAGCATAGAAAATCTAAATGGACTTCCAGAAGCAACAAGAAAATTACGAATGTGAAGCTGCAGTGGCAAAGGTAGATTGTTCTCTGTGACTTGCTTCAGTAAACTTGAGCTAGCCAATAATAATGCATAAGGAGTTCTTCCATTTTCCAAGATGTATTCGCATTGTGAAATGTAGTTGGTGTTGACAGAGAAGCATTTCAAAGTATTTTCTGCATAAGCACGTTCAGCAGAGTCCTGTGAATTGTAAAGTCTTTCACATAATGCTTCAAGCTGTGCCAGATTCTCCATGCTGGACAGGTAAGTAGATTTTACAAAACTCAGATGATGAAGCACCAAGCAGCAAAAGTGTCAACTGCTTGTATCCTTTCCCACAAAGAGCTGATGAATATCTGCAAATTTCCCATAAAATGCAACTTTGTGTCTAGATGGAGATATACCAAACAAAACCTAAAAGAAAATGTCGGTGAAGAATGAATGCAAGTTCATTTGGGATCATAGAATGACCATCAAAGTATAACATTTAAGTAAATACACAAATTTGGGTTTTTTGTCTTTATTAACAAATATACAGGACAAACTATATCAAATTGTTTGGAGTTACAAGAAGTGCCCAAAATAGGATTACAACTCAAAATAAAGCGCCCAAGAAACAGTCGGCGGCAGAATCTCAGCAATAATAGCACATGTCAAGATAAAGGGCAACAGCACACCTGGAACAGAAATTTAAACAGCGTGTCAATAGCAGTTTGACTGATGATTACAATGCATAATTCAGCTATTGCATAAATTCAAAAAGTGATCTTACAGAAACTTTGATCACTGCTATAGAAAGGAAGCTTGAAGCACTGTTGTTATATAGAACTCAGAAAGTAAATAAGAAAGAAACAGATAGCATAGGACAGATACCCCCAGTAAAACTGAGGGAGAATAACTGAAAACCTACTACATCTAGCCCATACAGATGTGCATTCTTTAACCATGAATCTCAATAAAGATCAAAGTGGAAGTACAACATTAAAAAACTTGTCTCTTCTCAACAAAAATGTAGCAGTTTTGATGGCAAATATTGCAAGTCAATCAGAATCAGCGGCTCAGTGCACAAATATATCTTACATCTATAGTCGCATAATGCCAAACAATGCACACTCATTTATAGTGCACCATATATCCTGTTTTAAATTACCAAAAGCCTGCCAATACAGCAAGTTGTGACCAAAGTCGTCACAATTAATTATTTCCCTGGCAATTGCAATTTGGATCCATCATTCCACACAATGGACCTCAAGCAATTTGGATCTCTATGTTCCATGTCCCTCTAAATATATAAGACAGATTTTGTAACTTACACATTAGGACTGCAAGGAAATGAGCTAGTTAAACAATGTAAAACTTAAAGAATTGTGAATCTCTAAATTAAAGCACTCTCCTAAAACACCTTCACACTTTCCAATCATAAGATATTCTAGCTAATAGAGGGTGGCCCATTAAACGAGACTCCAGCATTACAATGCAAAGGCTTTCCAAATTGCAAGACTAAACCAATTTGCAGTTGGTCCAGAAAAGAAGCTTATATATCAGTTAAAACAAACAAAACAACCCTTTTTAATCTGAAGTTGACACAACCTAATCCTAAACATCCCACAAGACCCCCAAAAGGACTTCCCATTTTTTATTCAATCAGAAACCATGGAATGTCACCTATAGAAACATACAGACACACACACACATATACATATATACATACACACATATACATACATGCATGCACACACACACACATTTAACCAAACCTCCACAAAGAAACCTTAGACAACGAACATAATTGAAGTCCAACAAAAAAACAGTAAGATCCAATCCCAGATTGTCAAAAAACAAACTGTCAAAGGCCATGTTGTTAGAAAGGTCAATCTGTCAAGGAAGGCTCTATCTGTCAGACGGCCCTCATTGTTAGGAAGGCAAGCACTGTCAGCGTCCAAACTGTCAAAGAATCAACTGTCACAAGCAAGATTCCATAATGGCTGACCTGTCAGTCTAGACAAAATGTTAAAATAGCCTAACCCTTGGACCAGAGTCTACAATCATTAAAAGTGAAAGTTTGGACCCAGAAATTAGAGAAACGCAATGCTACATAAAGACCATGTTCTGATGGTCAAAGAAACTATAGCCATGATTCCTTATTCATGCGGATGTACCAACATGGAAAGTTCATAATATGTCTCAATGATTTGGTTGATCAAAGCATGAATGCCATATCTCATCAGTTTGAGAAACCATCCATCCCTAATGATCCCACTCTAAGTTGTCAATTAGCCTAAGTAGTTACTATGATATTTACTAGATATGGACTAATGCCTCTATAAATATATGGTCTCTTGACAAAGAAAGGACATTTGCACTTGTCAAGTACAAGTCATGCCACACTTAATCCTACAAAATTCCAAGGTCCAGATCAATCTAATTCATTTATGAACCTTCTAGGCAACCAAAAAAAAATATCTAAGGCTCAAAGCTTGTCCTTCAAAAGCCATTACAACCCCCTTCCAAGTCTTATTCCTCATTTACTATTTTGGCTAGTGCTATATTCACTTGACCGTCCAGAGGGAAAATAGAAGAGTTTTCTCTGACTTGTGATCTTTTATTTGTAATTGTGGTATGCATGATTCAAATTCTTTAATCTACAAGCCCAACCAGGAATCTCTCAAATCAAAGTTTTTGCATTATGAATCAATGATGATATACATAAAACAGTCAGCGCGCAAAAATTTTAACAACAATAAGAAGAATAACTCTTATCCTTGACCTATTGACTCTTTATCTTTTGCCCTGAGTCATATTCTATTCAAGCATCTTTGGTTATTTATCTTACTGGATCCTCGCACTTACATCTACTGCCGTGGAAGACAAGAAGTCTAACTACAATTAATAATATCAATGTCAAACAATTAACCATTATTCGAATATACAAAAAACCCCATGCTCAAATGGTCAAGCGGAAGTAGGGTAAACAAGAAGAAATTAATTGACTTGAACATTTCTTTTCTTCTGGATTATCACTTAACAAGAAATACACGGAAAAGAAAGGAAGAAGAAACATTTCGAATCAAAACATATATTCCATTGTTATCTTTCTCTCTCTCTCTTTCTCCACCAAATTCTATAGCAATCACAACGCCATTTCAAAGCCTATGCGGTTAATAATCTGAAAATTAGTTTCACCTTCGATTTCTCGAAAATTGACAAGATTAGTGCAGGAATCAAGGAATAATACTCTGTTGAGAGAGAGATGATCTTACGCTAAGGGAAGAGTTTAAGAGAGCGTCCCTTTGAGCAGAGAGAGATAGGGTCGGATTGACTGGTTCACGAGGAATTCGATGTGTTAATTTTCAAGAGAAATAGAGGGAGAGACTAAGACAACATGGAAGGGTTCAAATTGAGCAAACCTAGGGGGTATTTATAGACAGCCGTAAATGCTGCGAAATTGCGAGAGATTCGCCGGCTTGGAGGTTCCGCGACCCCACAGCGTAGGTAATTGTAACACATTACGCAAATTATTTTCTAAAAATAAATTAAAAACATCTCGACTATCCTGTATCCAAGATTTTATTTTTTAATTATAAAACTAAAAAAATTCCAATTTGTTATTTTCCAGTACAATTATAGAAATAATAGATAATATTATGAATTTTTAGCATGTAATTATTATCAGTGATGGATACAATAATACACAGGCCAGCCCGAGTTCAATGCACAAAAGTAAAGAAGGCCTAAATAACAACAGTCTAATAAAAAATTCTCTGAACCTATGAAACAAAGGACGTAATGGTTGACCCAAAAGACACAACCCGAAGTGACTAACATTGAAAGAGTAATAATGGATATTTAATAAGCAGTTTCAGGTGGTTACTATACCAATCCAATTATTAGAAATAGTACAAACCTACCGTTAAATGAAGGTGACAATTACATACACAAATAACATCCCTCATCACTAAAAAGACAAAATATTCACGCATTGATTTAGGGGTCCGCTAACCAATGATACCTCTCACTATAAATATAATTTCTCTCCCACGGAAGCGGAGGACGAAATTAGATAGATTACAAAGTCAGACGCTTTCCCATACGAGTGCATTACTTCCAAAGCCGCTCCCTTAGTCAAGCGCGTTCAAAGGAGTACTGCACTCCAAACAAAAACACTTAATCTCCCTTCACTTATATTCTTGCACTATTTCCTCGCATTTTTCTCATTCAAGTAGAAAGATTTTTTAATTGAGTATCGAAAAATATATCGAGAAGTGTGACCCATATCTCACTTACCTTGTATTCATTTTATTATGATGTGTAAGATTTAAATTTTAAGTAATAATAATTTGACCGATTTCTGAATGGATTCCCTTGTAAGGTGGCTTCTTAATTCATTTAATAATCTGAATTTTTGAGACACATCATTGGCATCGCCTGTGGGGCCGACAATAATCTAACCACACAACCGAGAAAAACAGACATGACCAGCACTAGGATACAAACAAGTGTGCCAACCAAAGATATCATCTCATATGGCGACGACCCGACAGTGGGTAGTTATGAAGATACTTACCGAGCCATAAAAATAAAACATAGAGATGCTGGTGGCCCTGGTGGATACGATGTCCAAAGTCCTCCAAACCATCTGCACTATATTGGAGGGACAACCGTTGGTGGCTCCATCCTCCAACTTCCATACTTTATTGTCAAGAAGGAGGAATCAGAGGAAAAAATAGCCCATCAAGGAAATGGTTCAACGGCCTGATGACCTTAAGACCCGAAAGGCCACGAGCGATAAAGCCCAGATCTGGCTAGAAGGCCGACCGAGTCTTGGAGTACAAGATGAAAACCTATAGTGGTGGAATTTGCATTATTCTCGAGACGATCACAGGCTTTCCGTCTGAGAAGAAGCTTCATTAGCACCCTACCAAGAAGGGCTCGTAGTCGGCCGGTTCAGCACATATCCTCGAACCACTCAGAGTTGAGGACCTTTCTCAATACTAAAAGAACCACTCAAAGACCAGCACTTCTTAGGTGTAGAAGAGAATTCAAAAGATCAAGCAGCAATTGTTCAGAGGAAGCATGAGACATACACTTGGTCGACTTGAGTAGGTCACCGTTTACGAGGAAGATCATGATATAATAACTCCCTTGCAAATTTAAAATGTCGACCCGGGAATCCTACGATGGAATTTTTGATCCTATGGACCATCTAGATCATTTCTATACTCTGTTGGGATTCCAAGGCCTAGATGATGCAATATTATGTCTCTAGTACCCGTTGACCCTCAAAGGAGATGCTCGGATTTAGTTTTTATCGGTTATAGCTAAATTCGATCAAAACATTCAAAGAGCTGGCTAGTAATTTCCTGTCGCAGGTTGCCTCTAGTCGAAGGGAGAAAAAGCAGCCATGGCACCTTATTCGCATCTAACAAGGGCCAAACGAAAGTTTGAAGCGATTTTTGACTCGGTTTAACATAGAGGCCCAACGGATATTAAAGCTAACCGACGAGGTAAAATTGAACTCCTTTATAATGACTGTACTGTTGGATTATTTCTTCAAGCACTTGGTCTAATAAGAGCTCAAAATCTTTCTTGAGGTAGAGATCATCACCCCTGCATACATTGTCCTTGAAAAGGCTAACGAAGTAAAGAGGTCGGAGCACATAGATTATTATCCGAGATCAACGAGTGGGAAGAAGAGGAACAAAGACAACTTCAATATCCAAGATCCAAGGAAACAACCGAGAATAGAATTGAGTGCCCAAAGAGAGTTTATGCCACTAAACCTAACTGCATTAAACAACATTTGGATGAACATCCTCATGTAAATTCGGGACAATAAATTCCTAAAGTGGCCTAAGTAGCCTAGGAACCTAAAAGGAAAAGATCAGTCAAAGTACTATTTCTACCATCGATCTTTGAGTTATAGCACCGAGAATTGTTTTACTCTACAGAGAGAAATTGAGGCCCTTATTTAGAAAGAATATCTCAACAAGTTTATAAGAGACTTGGGACAAGCCTCTGGGAGAGCAAATGATGAGGAGATAGAGCAATAGGAGTAGCCATGCAATTAGGTTGCAGCTGAAATAGTGAATATGGTGTCCACGAGACCACCTAGAAATAAAGTTCCTAACTGCCTAGAAAAGACTTGTAGTAGGAAGAAGTAAACGATAGGAGAAAGAAATGATGTCATTAGTTTTAGCAATGATGATACGACTCGTATAATATCTCCCCATTTCGATCCTCTTATTGTATTTGTACTTATTTCGGATGGTATTTACGATTACTAATTAAAATGAGTCTTTATTGATAATGAAAATTTGAAAAATTTATTATATATTAATACCTATTTTAAGTTCGGATTGAAAATAGACCAAATGAGACCGGTTAAGGAACCGCAATACATACTAGATAATGAACCTATTTCGATCAGGAAACCATTCAATTGGAGGTCACACTAGGAATGCATCCAAACATAACGGCATGCATGCTCATAATCATAATAGTCAACCTACCTTCAGTCTACAAAGCTATTTTGGGATAACTCTGTCAAGCTACATTCAGAGTAATGATGTCCATCCTACATCTCAAGATGAAATTCATGACAGCATGTGGTGTTGGAGAGGTTTTAGGCGGCCAAGTCATCGGCTAGGCAGACTACTTATCTCAGGTCAATCAGGAGATTCTGAATCAGCTGATTGAAGATTTTGACCTCTGGGATGAAGCAATACTACTGCAAGATCGATTCGATGAGTTAACTAATCACATCCTATTAGATCCGAACAAGCCTGAGAAATGTGTACAAATTGGGAGCTCTCTATTGGATCACATGAGTCAACAGTTGATGACTTTTCTATGGTAAAACTCCGATGTTTTTTCATAGACACTAATTGACATGCCGGAGATTCTGACAAAGGTGATGGTCCATAGGTTGGCCTTTGTTTCTGATCACAAGCCCGTCAGGTAGAAGTGGAGAAACCAATCCATCAAAAAACTAATTGTCATGAGAGAAGAAGTTAGGAAGTTACTCGACGCTTGCTTTATAAGGGAGGTCTAGTATTCAGACTGATTGTCAAATATAGTTCTTGTGAAGAAAAGTAATGGAAAATGACGGATATGCATTAACTTTACCGATATGAATAAAACATGTCTGAAAAATATG
>JAOVVI020015168.1:0-11275 GCA_028571085.2 Nepenthes alata | reverse complement strand
AGTAGCCATGCAGGTGAGCGTCTCGAGCCCGACATCTGCATATGGGCTACCCAGATCAGAGATGTGCTTAAAATGCTCCAAAGGATCAACAGCCGTCTGGATAAACAACAGGTCAGGGCTCCTGCTCCCACACACAAGCTTGGCTTCAAAGAAGAAGAGCTAAGGACCGAAGCAACTGATCGAGAAGACCCTACAGCACGATGATGCTAAGCTCTAGGAGACCTTGAGCAACATGTCCCAAATGCAACCAAAGGGCCCTCCTAGCCACAAGATGCTAGAGGAAAGTACTAAGCGGCGGAACCCTCGCTACTCCCATAGTGATTGGAGGCCCTTGACCCAAGAAGAAGCCTCCTACAGCACGTGACTGCCATAAGTTGGGAGTTGTGTGGGTGTGCACCCCTCTTCAAATTACTTGTAGCTGAGGCCTTTCCTCAATGTTTAAAGGGTCGCGTCCCCCTCCCACATGGAGGAAAAGGTGGAGAAGACATGGCAACATGTCTTCAGGGGTAACACTGGCGTAAAGACCACAGACTAGGAGGTTACCTTTTGTGGTGGAGATCCAAGCACAGTTGCTGCCCCTTAAATTCAAAATGTCAGCCCTCAAACTTTATGACAGGAGCGCCAACCCCATGGATCATTTACACCACTTCTACACCCTGTTGAACTTTCAGGGCCTGGGTGAGGTTGCCATGTGTTAGTACTTTCCTTTGACTCTCAAGGTGGACACACACATTTGGTTTTACAGTCTCAAGCCGAACTCTATTTGGTCATTCGAGAAGTTTACTGACTGCTTCCTGTCTCAGTTTGCTTTTAGTTGAAGGAAAGTGAAGCAACCATAACATCTAGTCCGACTTCGACAACGACAAGACGAGAGCCTAAAGAGCTTCCTAGGGTGTTTCACCGCCGAGGCCCGAAGGATATCCGAGCTCACTGACCAAGTAAAACTCAACGCCTTCATCGCCACTCTGGAGTCAGGTTACTTCTTCAAATACTTGGCTCACTAGAAACCCCAAGCTTTCCGGGAGGCTGAGGCAATCTCCTGAGCCTACATAGTGACCAAAAAAGCCAACGAAGCTAAGCACCCAGAGCGCATCAACTGGCCGCCGAAGAGGCTGGTGAACGAGAAGAAGATGAACGGGGATGATTACCATCCTCGAGGACCGTGCAAATAGCTATGGCTGGAGCCAAGTCCTCAAAAATTACTTCGACCGCAGACCCTGACTCCCCTGACCAATACGTGTACGAACATCCTGATGTAGATCCGAGATAAGAAGTTTCTGAAATTGCCAAAGAGCCAAGGAACCCAAAGGTGGGGACCAAACTAAATATTGCCACTACTATTAGTATCTGGGTCACAGTACCAAGAACTGTCGACTTTGCATTAGGAGATTAAAAAATTGGTCAGCCAATGATATCTAACAAGGTTCCTATGAAACTTGGGGCAAACTCTCACGGCAGCAAAGAAAGACACACAAGAGCAGCCAAGGAATCGAGTTACAGCAGGAGTTGTCAACATGGTCATAACAGCGTCGGCCAAGGGAAACACCTTGGACCGACCGAAGACCTCTTTTAGTAGCAAGTCGATGGAAGGCGTTATAATTGATATCATTAGTTTTAGTAACGACAATATGACTCATCTATGACCCCCCATTCAGACCATTTGGTTATATCTACTCTCATTTTGGACGGTACAACGGACTATTAGCTGAAATAAGTTTTTATTTATAAGAAAAACTCTCAAACTTTACTATATCTTGATATTTTTTTTAAACTTAGACTAAAAAAGAGTTAAATAAAGTCGACCGAAGGACCACTGTACAGCCTAGACAATGAGCCAGTACCCATACAAGGATCCTTTCCAACTGGAGGTCACACTGGGGATATACCCATGCACAGCCTCCCGGATGCTCACATTCTTGGTTGTCGACCTTCCATCAATCTACAATACCATCATCGGATGACCATACCTGACTGCTTTCGGGGTAGTGACGTCAATCTCACACTTGAAGTTGAAATTTTTGATACTGTGCAGCTTTGGAGATGTTCTAGGTGACCAGGTAATGGGCCGGATGTGCTACTTATCCCAAGTTGCTCCAATGACTCTTAGCCAGCAAATCGAAAACTTTGACTTTCGAGATGAGGCCACCTTGCAGCAGGCCCAATGGAAAAGTTTACCAATCAAATTCCTTTGGACTCTAGCGAGCTTGAGAAATGCATACACGTCAATAGCTTCCTTCCACGTCCCATTCGCAACCAGCTCGTAACCTTCCTCAAGCAAAATTCTGACATCTTCGCATAGATTCCTGCTGACATATCGAGGATATCAGTTGGAGTAATAGTCTGCAAGTTAGATTTTGATCCCGATCATAAGCCCATCCAACAGAAACACAGGAACTACTCAATTGAGAAGTTGATCGCTATCCGTGAGAAATTGAAGAAGCTACTCGATGCTGGGTTTATCAGGGAGGTCCAATACCTCAACTAACTGTCAAATATCGTTCTCGTCAAAAACAGTAATAGGAAGTGGTAGATATACATGGACTTTACCAATGTGAACAAGGCATACCCCAGGGACAGCTTCCCACTACTGAGGATTGACCAACTAGTATACTCAACTTCCAACCACGAGCTGCAAAGTTTCATGGATGTCTACTCGGGTTACAACCAGATTAAGATGAGCCCAGAGGATAAGAAGTATACCTCCTTCATGACAGACCATGGGGCCTACTGTTACAAGGTCATACCCTTAAGTCTGAAGAATATTGGAGCCACCTATCAACGGCTCATAAACAATATGTTCAGAGTCCAAGTTAGTCAGAACGTGGAGGTATATATGAACGACATATTCGTCAAAAGTAAAGTCACCTACAACCACGTTCACGACTTGAGTGGGACCTTCGAGGTCCTTTAGCTGCATCGGATGAAACTCAACCCAGCCAAATGTACATTCGAGTGACATTTGAAAAATTCTTAGGTTTTATAGTATCTCAACGAGGCATCAAGGTGAACCCTAAGAAAGGGCCATCCTTGACACGAGTCCTCCTTGGATCTTGAAAGAGGTCCAAAAGCTTACCACCCTCTCCCGATTCCAAGAAAAGGGCCATCTTCTCCTCTGACCAAGAAAAGGGCCATCCTTGTCAGAAAGAGGCTCTCCACCCTCTCTTGATTCCTGAAAAAATCATTAGAAAAATACCTGCCATTTTTCAATGCTTTGAGGGAGACCAAGGTGGCCAGATTCTAGTAGATGGCCAAGTGAGACACTACGTTCTAGGAACTCAAGAAATATTTCTCCCACCCTCCTCTCTTGACTTTGTCTCAGGAAGACAAAGAGTTGTACTTATACTTGGCAACTTCTAGCACAGTGCTGAGCGTGGTCCTAATCTGGCAGCAGTCTAGTGTGCAGCAACTGGTGTATTATGTCAGTAAAGTCCTAACTGACACCGAGAGCCGCTACCCATATACTAAAAGGGTCGCACTAGCCCTCTATACTATGCCAGAATACTTCGTCCTTACTTTTAGTTGCACAAATTTGTCGACTTGATCAACTAGCCTTTGAAAGGATTCTTAACAAATCTGAACACCTTTGGGGTGACTTGTTGAATTTGCTATTTAATTGGGCGAATTAGATGTGGAGTTTTGACCTCGGCCAGTCCTAAATGGTCAAGCCCTTGCGGACTTCACTGTCGAGAAGGTGGCACTAATTTTGGATGTCCCTGACCTCACCAAGGGCACCAACTGGCCAAGGATTCCACCATGGACGATGCACATCGACGGGTTGTCAACGTAGGCAGGCAGTGGAGTAGGCATGGCTCTGAGAACCCTAAATGGGTCAAAGATAAAGTACTCAATTACTCTTGGGTTTACAGCCACAAATAATGTCGCCGAATATGAGGCACTCCTAGCCGGGTTCTGGCTCGCAAAGGAATGCACAGCCAAGTCACTTATCATCTACAACAACTCCAAGTTGGTCGTCAACTAGGTCCAAGAGAACTTCGAAGCGTCAAACTCACGGCTCACGAAGTACCTTACTAGGGCAAAGGGCCTGACCCATGCATTTGACAAAGTTGAAGTGCTCCACATCTCTAGGGAGGAAAATTGAAAGGCTGACTAGCTAGCGAAGGCCACGGCGACTAGCAGTCTGGACCAGTACTCCAAAAATATGTGGGAAGTCCTACTGCACTAAGCATCGACAACCCCAAACGCGATGCTATAAGTTGCCGATGGCAATAATTGAATGGCCCCGTACCGGAGGTACCTGACTTATGGCAGCTTACCAGATAACCTCGACGAGGCCAAGTAAATGAGGAAGATAATAGGCTGGTACGCCCTTGTGGACTAAAAACTATACCACTGAGGGTATTTGACCCCCAACTTGAGGTGCCTTACGCCAAAATAGGCCGATTATACACTTGGTGATGTACATCTCAACATCTATGGCTCGCATATAAGGGGCGAGAACCTTACCTTCAAAGTTATGAGGCAAGGCTTCTTCTGACCTTCAATAAAGCATGACGCTATGAAGTTTGTGAAAAATTGTAAAAATTTCCAAGTCCACAAAAACATACCTCACCAGCTGCATACAAAACTACAAGCCCTCTAGTTGCCCTAGCCATTCGCGCAATAGGGGATCGACATACTCGAACCTGTGCCCATGACATCCAGACAAAGGAAGTTTGTCACCGAGGGTATCGACTACTTCACTAAGTGAGTGGAAACATCTCCGCTAGCACAAATAATCGAACAAGAACACGATGGAGTTCGTTTGCTAGAGTATTGTCTATTGATTCAGGGATCTCGAGGTCATAGTAACCAACAATGAAATCCAATTCATCGATAAATGATTCACCAAGTACTGCGCAAATCTACGAATAGGGTTGGTTCACATTTTTGTTGCCTACCCTCAAATCACTGGACAAGTAAAAGTTACGAACCAAACGTTGTTATATGCATTGAAGACCAAGTTGGAGAACACTAGGGGCTCCTGGACCGATGATCTACCATCTGTCCTCTGGTGATACAGGACCACCCGTAGAGAGCCAACCCGCGAAACACCATCAATTTATGCTACTGCACTGAGGTGGTCGCCCCTGTTGAAGTTGGTCTGCCTAGCCTTCGGGTCAAGAATTTTGATCCCCTTAGCAATTCTTAGAGATTAAAGGAGCACCTCAACTTGCTCAAAGAGGCCTAAGACACAGTGTGCCTTTGGACTGTATCTTATCAGTAGCGAATCGCACAATACTACAATCAGAGGGCATGAGCGCATCGATTTGAGGTGGGGGACCTTGTCCTACGGAGCGTAGAGGCAATCGGTAAAACTGCCAATTGGAACACGCTCTCTCCAAATTTGGAGGGACCGTTCCTTGTCTTGACAATCCTTTGGCGTAGCGCGTGCAAGCTACTTACTCAGGATGGAAAGATGGTCCCAAGGACATAGAATGCTGCCCACCTTAGGAGGTACTACCAATAGGATTTGGTCGAGCCCAGGTAAGGTCAATAGACATCATTACGAATGCTTGTAATGTATCACATTTTTTTATTAATGAAATTATTATTTGTTCATGCATACTTGTTTATGTGGATGTGTGTGTGTTTGTCATCTCATAAAATCAACTGACCTAGACTGTTTCGAAGTTAGGTTGGATTAGTCTTGGACTGCTTCACGACCCACCGCTGGTCGAAAAACCTTGGCCCCAAACCGAGTGGCCCACTTAGCAGTCAAACTTTGAACTTCATTCCGTACCAAGCGACCTTTCTATAGCTAAATACCTAGGCCTGGGAGCTCTTGGAGCTCTCAACCAAACAGCCACTAAAACCTTAGGGCGCTTCTACAGCAGGTGTGCAATGACCTACCACCGACGAAGAAAGCACCCTCAGTCGACGACAATCGGTGGACTAGGACCAGACGTGCACGAGCTAGGACGTCCTTTGCTAGGACCAAGCGCTAATATGGAAATGTGCAGGCAACGGCCTACTACTTCGCCAGGTTCCAGCTATTGTGGCCATGAAACACAGCTAGCCCTAGCGAGGCTCACCCTCGGGCGTGCGATGATGTCCTACTCACAGGATAGAGCACCTCACAGAATCAAGGTGCCTTACGTTCCCTCCATGAGGGAACGAGCATCACCGGGAAAATGCGCTTAAGACAAGATCGATGACGATAGCTACAATGCTTAGCTAGATAGATAAAGGAAAGCAATTCCACACGGAAATACAAACAAACAGCCACAAAGGTCACAACAATATAGTTGACCTCATTACAAAGGTTGTGAATATATAAGGTGTGCCATTCGCACGAAAATACAAAAGCAAAAAATAATAAAAAGAACAAAGAGGAGCCTAGCAGTCTGGAAAAGAGTGGTTTGGTGGCTGAGAACTGCTCGATTGGGAGGACGAAGGTCAAACCATCCCATTAGCAGGGGCTAGCAGATCCGACTTATGAGTGGCATTAGCGTTCATCGGATGAAGGAGGGAGACAGGATAGTTCGGGGCCACAAGCTTCACCACTCGACAACGGAGATGAATACTATCCTAGTACTTGCCCTCTAACATCTTGCCAAGCCCCTCCGCTAAACTGGAGCCCCTCAACTAGAATGGAGGCCCTTAACTAGCCATCAAGCCAAAGGCAGTGTCCTCAATGGAGGAAGTAGTGCTCCTGCAACCCATGGAGTGACTCCTCAAGTGAAGTGATCTTTGCCCCAAACTCGTGCAACTCGCGTTCGAGAACCTCAATCCACTCCTCGCCCAACTTCGCCCACTCGGTCACGGCTCTATGCTCCACTGCACTGAATTGCGCTCAGGCCAAATTGTCAATGGCTATTGAAAACTGGAGAGCCCTCTCCTATGCCTATTGACAGGAAACACGTTAGGCCTATAGAGACAAAAGTGGAGAAAAGACAAAGAGATGCTAAAAGAATATCTCGACGAACAAAAGCTTTTCTAAGGGCAAGCGACTTGGGGCAGACTCAAGTAGCCCCATAGCCTCCTTGGCTCCAACTATCCCGCCTCCTTTGAACTTAGGGGGTGGCACCACTGATGCCTCCATGGCATCCCCAGCCACCAACGCCTCTTGGACTCCAAGCTCTGAAAGATTAGAGGGAGGCACCTCAACAACCCTGATTTCCTCAGCAGGAGGCACATCAATGGCCACAATAGCCTCAAGAGGAGGCTCCTCAATGATCTCAGTGTCTTCGGCAGCCCCCTTGACTCCATCAGCTTCACTAATCAAGCTGACGACCACTACCACAGGAATGTCACTAGATGCATCTGCCGTATCGGCGAGCACCTCATCTCCCCCCACTACAGCCTCAATCATTGACTCGACTACAGTGTCCATCATCCAATCTATGCATACAGCCCCTCGGTAGTGCCTTCAGAAATGCCAAGAGTTGGCTCCTCACATAAAAGTTTGGCGTTGGCAGGGACCCTGTATTGTGCCAACACAAGCGCAAAGATCGGCTTAACTTCAGCTCTAACATCCCAAGAGCCCAAAGTTGGTGCATGAGCCATTACAGGCTCAACATCCTCTGCTCCCCCAGAGCCAAATGCTTAAATCAAGGAGGAAAGAGTAGGGGTCACCCTACTCGAAGTCCTCTCGAATTGTCATACCCGCTCCAACACAACATCACCCTCTTCAGAAGAAAAAAATGAAATCCGAAGAAGTGTCATTAGAAGAGAAGCAACGCCGCTTTGTCGGCCGGCTCGAAAGCTCTCGAATGACCATGCCCCTGATTTCATCTGACCAACGATCGTCTCCTCAAGGGCCGGCCCCTATGTTACAGCAGCAAAGGCACTACAGTCAGCTAGTGCCCCCTCGCCTGGAAAGTAGAGGCACTGGCCAAGACGAGGTCCATTAGAGACTTTTCCAAAGTCTTCTCATTGTCATCCAAGAATTTGGTGAAACCAAGCAGTACTCTCCCCCACTCATTGGAAATGGCCTATCCAGAAGAAATCTCCAAGTAAAAGTAATGGTCCTTCCAATGCTTAACCGAGTCAAGATTCACCCCTTCAAAGTTAAAGCCGGGGTGAGGGGATAACGAGATCTAGCTCACTTTATGAGAAAAAGGAAAAATTTGCTCTCACCAATGTGGTAGTGAACTTGTAGCCGTGACAGTGAGAGAAGATGCAAAAAGATGCCAAATACCAAACGGTGTTGGGCATGAGCCTTGCCGCCAGCACCCTCAGAGCCATGAGAATCATGTACAACTCCGGTGGCACCGGAAAGCGAAGCCCTCCCTGCAAGTGAATATCATAAACTGTAATGAAGCCCTCCGATGGAGAACAAGCCCCACCATCTTCGTCAGGCAGTAAAACGTTGTGCTCGCTCCTCGGGATCCCAAACTAAGAGAGTTGCGGTTGAATGTCATCGGTGGTAAGGATCGATTGAATCTTCCTGACCTCGTTGAAGATCATGACTGGTAAAGTCGAAGAAGGAAGTATACGAAGAGGGGCTCGCAATGGTTTGAAGACGAAAGCAAAGTGCAGAAAATGGTTAAGGGCATGCGACTTGAATAGGCTAAAGCCCTAAACCAAAAACGATGTCACATGAGAAGTCAAACTGTCGCCCTCCTGATGGCAACAATTTGTGTCAGCCCCATGAGGCGTCACGATGTGCTCCTTACGGCCAACAGTTAAGATGGGCCTGACGCCTCGATTTCCCGTGCACAGACGCCATGTACCAACAATGATGTCAATCAATCGAACCATCCTGTCAGTAATAAATGCAAAAATGCAGGCCCCCAAAGATATAACACTCGTCACACGACATTGCTCAAGACAGAAAGCAGACCGCGCGTGACCCAAGCCGACTCAACACCATTCTGTCCGGCTAGCCTCCCAGCCAAGTGCTCAAGATGGCCGACAGAAGGGCTAGTTGCCAAAAAACTGAGCCATCGGGTGCCCAAGCCGTCTGACTGTCGGACGGCAAGTCGCACACAATGGCACAAAGACGCTCCAATCATAAAATCATGCAAGAAGATAAGGAGACAAGGTTCCATAAGCACGAGAAGAAGGCAAATACTCCGTGGTTTCATTCATTAAACTTCTTTGACAAAGTACAAAACTTGCATCAGTAAAAGTGTATAGAAGAAGAAACAATGCAAAGCATATGAAGTAAAAAATCGACGGCACATGCCTGGAAACGGGTTCGAGAAAAACACATGCATGGGAGATAGTCACGGTGAAATACCACGAAGACTTTGTCTACTTACCCATGGCACATCTCGACTGGAAACCAGGCGCCGCAAGAGGTGAATGGGAAGCAATTCTTTGACAATGATGAATAAATCACTTCTGCCAATGTCAGAGAAGCTTCCACTCGAAGGCTCTACCTCCAGCAAGCTCCGACGACGACAACCAGAGAAGAAATTGAGGCAAGGCCATTTCCCAAGGTATGAGAGAATCCTGGGAAACTCTTGTCCTCAAGAGATCTCTTTAGAAGAGGACGTCCAAATGCCAACCAGAGATGGAAAGTATAGAGGAACTTACAACTGAACTATCGAGTATGGCAGCAAGAGAATAGCCAGAGTAGGGTCCGGGCAACGTGAGAATAGCTAGAAGAGTGGCAACACTATGAGTGCCAAGCGCATCTTTGAATTCCCCAAGACTCCATCCGATCCCAATGCAAGGCAGTGGAGGGCTCAAGACGATCTCAAACTCTCACATCACTTAATTGGTGTGAGGATGAACCTTAAGACAAAGAGCAAGAAGCTCCACTATTTATAGCCAAGAGAGATGGATGGCAAGCTCCCAGTGAAAGCATGTGTTAGCCAATGACTAGCAAGGAATCGACGCCAGGCCTCGATTCAAAACAAAATCATTCCAAACAGAGCATTGAATCCCTGTGCTATTATATGAAAAACTCTAAGGTGGCAGGGGAAGGGGCGCATCTCTCGTGAACTCATGACTGAGGCATCTTTGGAAGAGACACATGAGTAGGCTTAGCAGGCAATGTCCCATCATTTAACATGCCGGAGATTGGAAAGGCCCAACTCCCTTGAATGGGGTTAGTAATAGGTCCAATCATAATATGAGCTGATCCAACAACAAATTCACCTGCCAGCGAAGCCCAATGAAAAGTAAGGCCAGAAGACCGTCCAACCAACCTATCTATTGCGAGCAGGCCCAGGAGGGAACGACGGGCCAGGATCAGCAGACTGCCTCTGCGACTCAACCAATTATGACCCAAGTCCACTCTCCACCTCATAAATAATAATTTGGCAGCGCAAAAGACGCCGGCACAGCAAGTTCCAGCAAATGGAGGTAGTGGTCAATCATGGGGGACCACAGTATCCGCAGATTAAAGGCATCCCAGTCAATCCATGCAAGAAATAGCTTGAGCCCTGTCGGCTACCACCAGATGCTGTCACGTTACCGTTATAAGACAAAATCTGACAATGGTGGCTCCTGTTAATACCCCAACAACTGGTGAATCTTGATGGAACGCATATCATGAGCCTTGGCGCCAAAGCCTTCTTTACAAAGTATTACAAATACTCATCACTATCGCAAGAGAAAGGGAGAGAACTCTTAAGCACACAGAGGATCAGTCAATCTTCAATTGAAGCAACCCTTGAGCGAGACATAAGAGTTGAGAAAGAACCAAACTCTCTTTCCCAAACACAACTCTTCCTCCCCCTCTCTAAGCTGCTTTCAGTTGAGCGTACCCTGGTGAGCCACTCATCGAGTGCGACACATCGGAGTCCAGCCCGCCATCACTCTAAGCCGCTCTCTGTCGAACGCATACAAGAGCCCAGTCCTCATCTCAAATCCCCCACATACGTTCATCTTTGTGCTCTCTTATATCTTCTTTACATCTTTCTATTCTTTTGAAAAAATTTCTAACTTAAGCGTCGGATGATAAATTCGGGATGGAGTCCCACCAATCTTCTGACCTCTTATTCGTTATTTATGGTGTACAGGATCTAGGTTAATAGAGACGAAAACCAGACCCGTTCCAATTCTATCCACAGTAAAAGATCGAGTAACTCTCTAATTCGTACTATAATTCCAATCTTGGGGCACATCAATATTAACCCACAAACTAATAGTTTATGATTATTTATGGGTCTAAGTGGTATCCAAAACATATAGATAAAACCTACAATAATAAGTTCATATAGAAATAGAAGTGCAGAAAATCTCAAACTCAACACGACTAAAACTATGTTTTTAGGGGAGGCTCAGAGTGTGGCATGGCCAATGTGACTCCCTGGTTTGTTTGCATATACTAGAATCCTCGATCCTCAACCATTTATTGAGAACTTTGTAATTGCTATCA
>JAOVVI020015167.1:0-11275 GCA_028571085.2 Nepenthes alata | reverse complement strand
TGAGGATATTTAGATATTTGTATCAGTGGATTGAGCATGCATCCTGATGATGGACGACTTAAATATGCACCTGCAGAAGGGCAACTTAGATGTAGATTGTCTGTTTGAATATTATAGGAGTACTTTGGAGAGATGGTCGGTCACTTGATTGGAATATCTCCTAGAGGGAGAGCCTTGAGATGCTCTTCTGGCCTCCAGGGATGAGGACTATCCTCCTAAGGTATGGCCTTTTGGACGGAACACATTGCTCTAGGAATGATTCTTCTTTTCCGCTTCCCTTTTTCTTTTTTCTTTCGAGGACCTCCCTTCTCTGTTGGGATGAAGGTCTTTATATAGTTGGAGGATGGTCATTCTCATCCATAGTCAACCACTGGTGATAACCACCCATGAATTGGATGAAGTTGTTGAGTCTTATTCATAGTCAACCGCCGGTGATAACCGTCTGTGGATCGGACAAAGTAGTTGAGCGGTTTTCTCGGCCGGGTATACAGTATACCCATCGCTCAATAACGCATAATATTATAAATTTCTTGAATATACAATATCAAAATATAAAAGTCAAAATGATAATATAAAATCCAATAATAAACTCTATTCGAAAATCTACAACTTATTATAACTTCGACTCAAAACAATAGTAAGAACTAATCTCACCGGACCCTCGTACCATAAAGATAAAGGATCTCATAGAATTCGAATATTATCAATAACAAACGAGAATTCCCTCAAAGTCTAACATCAAGAGGAAAATAGAAATTCTCTAAGTACGAATATTATATTAATGACCTACATATCAAATAACAATAAGTATTATGGACTTTACAAAATTCGAATCTCATTGAATCCAACATATAGATTCTATTAAATGCAATTTATGGATTTCATTGAATTCCGAACTCAAGAAATATTAACAATAATGAGATGACACGAAGAATTTCCTGGATTTTATTTTTACTATTGTGAACCAAAAGTCACGTATGTTTGCCCTCGACAGTTGGGTATATACCATGAAATAATTGATACTCGTAAGTTGGACACGTGACCAATCCATGGTCTACTAAGATTCTACCAAGAAAAGTACAGATCTCTCACCCATGTGCATTCCCTCTATGCACAAAGGATAGGAAAATAACCACACCCTTCGCTCACAAAGTTCAGAATAACCTTAACATGGCAAACCCAATATCCATCGTGGTATCTCTTGATACAACATTATATGATGATCGTATGATTATAAGTATCCCTCTACATTAAGTAATATAACTTATTACCACCATGATACGAAAATCATCATCGAATTGCTGTTGACTATACTAAGGTATCATAAGTTTCATATTTCTTGATACCATAGTTTTTTATATAATCTCCTTTATGTTGATCATAATAAGCCAATGTTATACATCACACAACCAAAAATGCTAAGGGACTTCCCAATTATAAAAATAGAATGATTGTTCGGTGCTAATAAGGAACGTACTCACGCAATCAAGATTAATACAAAGGAAGTCATCATTGAGAAAAACAATGAAGATCCTTGGACACATGGCATATAACTCCTATCAACCCACCAGTCTATGACGGCCTACTCTACAACTCCTAAAACAATGCTGCCCGGGTGTCCAATACTATACTAAACTAAATTGATTCCTCTAACATTTGCATGTCCGCCAAGACGTCACCACACCCATTAGCCTCATGTGATTCTACCCAATTATTACTGACCTTACTGTCTTCCTAACTATACTTCTACGGCCACAAAATCATAAAATGCATGCAATTTGTCACTACCGGATGAAATCGAGAATCATCACTTCCTATTCGAATAAGTCCTGACAGTCGGGCATCAGTCCTAACGCCATTTGGGCGCTGAAATATTTAGCTCAATAAACACGAGCTGCCGTTTCCCTATTCCTACCATCGGAAGACGATTAATATTTCACTTGATAAACGAAATTTTACCAATTCAACAACAGTCTAAACTAAGAAGCAATAACTCAAGATCATATTCAATAAAATAAAATAAAAATGCATTTAGCTGAATTTTACGACACCTCCTTCACAGCCAATAGTAGTGTTCGCTACCCTAAATTTTACCATTCATGTGTTTCTCGCTACTGATACTGTAGCTTCAATTCCAGAGGTTTCTAGCTCCATCTCCTTACACAACTTAACATCAAACGGAAGCAACAATTCAATCATTACCATCGCAGGGTCAGTTTGCCAGCCACTGTGTGCCCAAGTCATTTATTCACTTGGCATAGTATACAGAAGCGGCCAAGGAGCCAAATCTGTTAACTCTCTTTTACAATTTTATTTAAATTCCCGGTTCATGCGGCAAACTTTACTTACGGTGATAATCAATGGAAATAAAATTCTGAGCCCTTCTTTTATTACAAGTACAGACCGTCTTCTTTTTCTTCCTATCACTACTGTTCTACATTAGTGGAGAACACGATTTGGCCTCAAAATTCATAGATCGAAGGTAAAATAAACGCCCCATTTCAACTGTGTTAATCAATTATTAAGGTTAAAGGTTGTTTCCATAAATTCATGAGCTGTGTTCTGTTTCTCCATCCTTCAAAGTTTAAGTAGGCAAATTGAAAATTGTTTGCAATTTCACTGCCGGTTACAAGGAGTGCCCCATGAACCAAAAAATGAGATGGCGTACAAGCAGAATGAAAAATACGAAGAAATTGTTGGGGATTTTGAACCGGATAGACACAACCAGCGCGGCGGAACAAATCCAAATCCCTTATCGGTCGTCAGCTACCAAATTGTGAGTACAAATAACACAATAATACACAATGATTTTTAACGTGGAAAATCCTTTTTAACCAAAGGAAAAAACCATTGAACAATCTCCGAAAAATTTTATTATACAAAATCAGTTATACAAACACCCGAAATAAAGTACAGGCAACCTACCTGAGATAGAGCAAGAGACGAGGGAGTAAAATACTACCGGCAAAGTATTCTTTACAGCTTAGAGAACAGCACGCACGGGTCGGCAGTAACTGAAAGTTTTGATCCTTCCTCTTCACCCTATTCACTCTCCCTTTCTCTTTTCTCTCATTGGCAATACTCTTTGCGCTCTGATTTTACAAGTGTTTTGCGAAAGTCTATTATCTGTCAAATCTTAAAGCGCTTCGCGCGCTTTATAATTCCATCGAACTCAAAACACATTTACAACCCTAAAAACACATTTCCTGCGTTTTCACAATCCTAAAAATACATTTTTCTCATTTTTACAATGTTAGCTATTGGGCTGGCAGCCGGCCATCCTTCAGTATAAGTAGTCCAGTCGACCCTCGGACTTTGCAGTCCAATCGGCTCTTTGAATTAGCAGTCTTGTTGGCTCTCAGACCAAGCAATTCGATCGGCTCTATAGTTCGATGTCCGGCCGCCCTTCAGCCCCTCCGCTCAGTCTCCTTTCGGACTCAGCTCTGTCTAGTAGCCCCTCGACCTTGGCTCCGTTATGGTCGCCCTTCGGCCTAGCAGTCTGGCTGCCCTTTAGCCGCTTCGCCACTGGAAAAGCTCTGTTCCTCGCATGAATCCGGCACGATCTTCTGATGATCTTCCGTTTGTTGGAACACTCGTAATGGAGTGACTAAAAAATCCAACAAAAATCAAGATATCACTTCCCGGATTTTCCTCTTAGGCAAAATAGAGCCCGTCGCACAAAAATAATCGGTATTAGCAGCAGTTGACGACTACAGCAGGAATAGCTTCATCGATCTATTCTTCGATTTTTCCTTTCTCTCACCACTCTCTTCCTTCACTTCCTCTCTGCCAATGTTGCTCAATGGATGCCATAAAAAGGGAGAGAAGACCCGTATATAAAAAAATTATAGAAGAGAGACGCAGCTAAAGAAATTTGTTGTGGCTGAATCATTTGCTCGTATGGGATAATCGTTGTCGGCCAGAGGGAGGGGAAGATGTGCGAGCGGTTAGGATTGCTAAAATTCGGGGAAGAGAGGTGTTTGGAGATAGGGTCCAGAAGAATCGAAAGGGCCTCTCTCTCTCTCTCCCTCTCTCCCCCCCCTTGCAATTCCTTAGTTGGTTTTATTGTTATTGTTATTATTATTAGGGAATAATTTGATATAGAGATTTTATTTTTAAATTTTAGTGTTTACTAATTTAAACACGACCCTAAGAAATCAGCCTAGGCCTAACTACGCTATTAGTTTTAAAAGGCTTATCGGCATAAATTAATTTCACAATTAATGATTTTTATCAATCTTATTTCAAAACGTCCAATTTGAAATATTGGGGTATCACAACATGTGCATACGGTGATAAATGTGATGTGACTATCCATTCCTTATATGGGCTTGCCATTGTGTAAACCTAGAACCAAATCTTATGAATATATCAAATCTTTGTTATTTTCTATGGAAGAACTCATTGTCTACCAAACCATTGTAGGAACCGTGGTGTTCATTGCTTAGCAAAAAGAATGATATGATATGGACCATGATCTTTTGTTTTGTTTGGTTTGGTTTTGTTTCTTTTCTGAGGTGGTAGGGTGTTATTGCTTTATTTTTTTTTCAGCAGCCACAACAAAGAAACATATTGCAGTAATTGTTTTAGTGGTAAGGGTGAATTGGAAAGGCAACATGGACTATAGAAACTTTAAGAATGACATGGTCCTATATTTATTTAGGCATAATTGAAGTGTATTTCAAGCTTGTTGTCTAAGGAGTTTCTTTCTCTCTCTCTATCTCTCTCTCTCTTGCTTTTTAAATACTAAGTCCAAACATACAAACATGGGTTCTGATGGGTACCAAAAATGGGCCAGTCTAATACTTAATTAGATAAGAGGTTCAAATGTCAACGACCCAACAAAAAATGTCACAGAACCAATTGGGTGGTAGCATTTAAACATATGAACTAAAAGGTAAAGTCTGAATAGTTAGATATTAAAGGATTATAATGAATCACTCAATGGATCAATACTGAAGAGCGGCCGAAACGACTCTATACCTAGTAAGCCAAGTGGTCCTGTCATTGAATAGGGACAACTGTAACACTCTGCAAGTAATACCTCTCACAACTAATTCGAAGCGGCATCAGGTGTCGATTAGTCAAATAGTGCCTCTGGTTATAAATAAAACCTCTCCTCGTAGGAGATAAAAATGCTACTCAATTAGTCGAGTATACAAGAATATAGCCTTCCAAACATACACTCATCCCCATTCTCTTTCATTTTCATCATTTACTTCCTTATCATCTTTTCAAACCTATTAGAAAGACTATTGACTTGAGCGTCGGAAGATATATCGAGGAACGAGTTTCGTATACCTCTTACCTACAATTTATTTTGTTATGGTGCGTAGGATTTATTTTTATAGTTATGAAGATTGCACCCGTTTATATTCGGACATCCAACCGAACTCGTTGGCTCTCTAATTCGTACGATAATTCGAATTCTTGATACACATCATTGACACTATCTGTGAAAAACGTAATAATCAAGCCACGCATTCGAAGAGAGAGCATGATCAATATCAGGGCTTAGTCAAATATACCACCCAAGGACATCATTTCTCATGGTGACAACCCGACAGAGGGTAGCCACGAAAATTCTCATCCGACCACAAATTAAAACGTGGAGGCGTTGGTAGCTCAGGTCGACTTCATGTCCCAACACTCATTGGGGGCCCCATCCTCCAATTCTCAAGTTTCTGCATCCAGAAGGAAGAACCTAAGAAAAATGCAAATTTTCAATGGTATAATTCTGCAGCCTGAAGACCTTGAAGCCCAAGAAGCCTTAAGTGACAGGATCTAGACTCGGATAAAATATTCGTCGGACTTCTTGTCCAAAGTTCTCAAATCCCTTTAGAAAGACCGGAGGGACACTCATTGGGGGCCCCATCCTCCAATTTTCAAGTTTCTGCATACAGAAAGAAGAACCGAAGAAAATGGTAACTTTTCAATGAGGTAATTCTGCGGCCTAAAGACCTTAAAAGCCTAAGAAGCTTTGAGTGATAGGATCTAGACTTGGCTGAAAGGTCGATTAAATTTCGAAACCCTGAAGGAAGGCCCGAAACTGTGAAACCCGTGGTGTTCCCCAGATGTGGGAAAATATTCGGCTCATGATGAAACTTCATGTGGTAGTCTTCCGAGAAAAGTCCATAGCCAATAGGTCCCACATGTTTCGTCAAGCTATTCAGAGTTGAGGACATTTTTCAACGAAAAAAGGGTTACGTTGCATCCCAAATAGAAGAGAGAATTAGAAAGATCGAGTAACAACTGTTCCAAGGGAGCACGGATAGGCATTCGACCGACGTTACTTTTTATACATTTAACGTCATGCAAGACATATTTTGAGCAAAAGTTATTGGGAGTTCTCCGATTTGTCATATTTTCTAATGCATGACCCCTTAGGTTATAAATAATTATGTAGTTGAAAATTAGCCTAAACGGTCGAATTTACTTTCAATGGAATTTTGCATTGTAAATATTATGTGTTGCACAAAAGTTGTTCTTCGATTTCTATGGCGTAGCCCCTTAGGTCGTAGGTTATTATGAGTTTATAACAACGTTGAAGGGATGATTTCACATTGTTTCACAATTTTGCACTGTGCACCAAGCAGTTTACTTAAAAGTTGTCAGGATCATTCCAATTTATCTTGCTTTCTTGGCCATAGCCCCTTAGGATAAAAAGTCATCGTGTGGTTGAAAATAAGATTGAAAGATGACTTCACCTGTTTGTTTAAATTTGCGTCGTGCATGATGTATTTTGCACAAAAGTTAATTGGAGCTCTTTAAGTCGACTTGTTTTTCTATGACATATTCCCTTGGGTCATAAATGATCAAGTCATTTATATCAATGCCAAAGGAAGGCTTAATTTTTTTGTGGAATTTCACATCGTGTATGATGTATTTTGCCCAAAATTTTAGGGATCTCTCTGATTCAGTCTTGTTTTTTATGGCATGCCCCTGGGGTCGTAAGTGACCATATGGTTGAAAACATATCCAAATGGGCAGCTCCACTTTGCAAAATTTTGAGTCTTGCATAATGTATTTTACACAAAAGTCATTGGGAGCTTGCTGAATTATGTCATTTTCAACAACGTATCCACTTGGGTCATAAATAATAATCTAGTTAAGGTTGGACAAAAGTTTTTGGAAGATCTCTGATTCATCTCATGTTCTAGGCCATAGTCGCTTAGGTTATAAGTAATCACATGGTTGAAAGTAAGTCCAAAAGGGGGATTTCACTTTTTTGTAGAATGTTGCTTGGTACAAAACATGGTTTTCACAACACATATTGGGAGCTTTCCGATTTATCTCATTTTCTACAGCATAGTAGTCTCTTGGGTAATTAGGGATCATGTGGTTGAAAACTAAACTAAATGGACAACATCACTTTTTTGTAAAACTTACATCTTGCATGAGACATTTTGTGCAAAATTTATCAATAGTTCTTCCATTCAACTCCTTTTTAACGGTATAGACCCTTTGGTATTTAGTAATTATGTACATGAAAACAATACCAAACTGTCAGCTTCACTTTTTTGCTTAATTTAATAGCATGCGTGATACAGTGTGTGAAAGTTATCGAGAGCTCTTTGATATATCTCGTTTTCTACGGCATCACCCCAGCATCATACATACTCTAATGATTGAAAATAAGGGCGAATAGACTTCTATTTTCTATGCATTTTTGCGTCGTAAATGGCGCGTCTTGCACAAACGTTATCGAAAGTTCTCGAATTCGTCTCGTTACCTACAGTATAGCACCATCGGTCATAAGTAATCATGTAATTGAAAATAATGCCAAATGGATGACTTTACCTTGTTTCACAATTCTGCGTTGATCATAACGTATTTTGTACAAAAGTTATTAAGAGTTTTTTGACTCATCTCGTTTTTTATGGCATAATTATTTAGATCATAAGTGATCATCTAGTTGAAAATAAGGCTAAATGGACAAGTTCACTTTTAGGTGCAATTTTGTGTCGTAGACGATGCATTTTGCATACAAGTTATCTGAAGCTCTCTAATTTGTGTCATTTTCTTCAGCATAGCTCCTTAGTTAAAGTCATGACTTGGTTGGAAGAAAAAGCCGAACAGACAACTTTACTTTTTTGCACATATCTACATAGTGCAACACACAATTTGTACAAAAGTTATTGGAGCTCTCCGATTCGTCTCATTTTGTATGGCATAGGTCCTTGTGTCATAAGTAATTATATGGTTGAAAATAAGGCCAAATGGATGAGTTCCCTTTTCCATGCAATTTTGCTTTGTAAACGGCCTATCTCACACAAGAAGTTATCAAGAGTTCTTCGATTCATCATATTTTACACTGTATAGCTCCTTATGTCATAGGTGATCATATTGTTAAAAATAATGCTGAATAGACAGCTTCACTTTGTTTCACAATTTTGTGTTATTCACAGTGTATTTTGTGCAAATATTATGGGCATTTCCATGAATTGTCAAAAGTCATCATATGGTTGAAAATAAGACCGAGCAGACTACTTCAATTTTTTGCTTAATATTGCATCATGCATGACGTATTTTGTGAAAAACATAACAAAAGCTCTCCAAGAATGTGAAGGCCCGCCAATTCGAGATAAGGGACCTAGTTTTAAGGAGAGAATTAGAAAGATCGAGCAACAATAATAACATAAAGACTCGCTAATTTGAGGTAGGGGACCTAGTTTTGAAAAACATAGATGCTACAGGTAGGATCGACAATAGGAATAAACTCTCCCCTAATTGAGAGGAACTATTCCTAGTTTTAGCTATTCTTCGAAATAGTGTGTATAAACTACGTACTCAAAATAAAAAATTGATCCCGTTAATATGAAATGTCCTCCACCTCAAAAAATATTATCAGTAAACTTGTATGGGATAGAGGTAAGTTTTGTGCACAATATATGGTGTGCTTGTATGATTTTATTTAATCATATTGATAACAATAAGATTACAACAAAATTGTTACATTAATTGTTTATTTATGTGCTTGCATATAATTTCATGAATACAAGCGACTATATGACTAACCCTAAGTCGGGTGGAACTCTCATCTGTTAAAATGTCTACTAAAAAATAAGGTTATAGCATCGGTTGAAGCAACCAAGCAACCCAAAAGGCGGTTGGACACCATCGTATAAAGAGCCGGGGAGCTTGAAAACCAAAATCCAACCCCTTTTTGAGAGGTTGAATTAAACATTGAAGTAAAAAAAAAATTAGGGGGCTTTGTCAACATGAGTGCTACGACGTTTTTTCACAGGAATGAGCACTATAGTCAAATGCGTTCAATGGACTAGGGTTCGATAAAGTTTGACAGCAATGGCAACCGCGCCTAATCGACAAATGAAGAACGTATTGAATGAAAATTTGACATGTATAAAAATAACATAAATGACAAAGATTGGCACAATCTAACTAATTTATTAATAAACTTATCTATTGGTGTATAAATATCAACATGAAGATCTGAGCTTTCAACATAAAGGTTATAATTGCACTTCCCATTGCCTAAACACGAGCATCTCGATTGTCCAAAGGCTCGGGACCAGCCGAAAATTGTGACAGCAGATCCCCACTAGGTTTTGAGAAATCCTTGATTTCACAATGCCGAGAAGCCCTGGAATTCCCTCGATTGAGATAGCCTAAGGGAAAGTTGGGAGCTACCAAGGATACAATCCTTTTGCAGGTAGAAAACCCTTCCCGAAATTTTTCGTCCAGAGTAGGGCTAACCTCTTCCGGTTGAAGATGTACACTCGGCTCTCCCTCGAATTGAGCACACTTATTTTGAAGATCAGCAATTAGGCTGGCATTTGAAATTGATCGATGCTCAGCTTCTTGGAACTTGTCATCAAGTAAGGTGATCCAATCCATGGCGATGGCTTTTTTATCTAAAAGTTCTTGAGATCTTGCCAAAAACTCATACAACTCTCTATTAAAGTGGCCCGATCTCAACTCTACTTGGCCTTGGCAATGATAGCATCAATTTGAATCTCCATCTCCCTAAGAACAATATGGTCAATGTACGTTTGGGATAGGCTAGCAATTTCGGTATCATATATGTGTAACCTATTCTCGATTAAACAAACCAACTCTTACGATTGCCAAACAAAACAAATTAGTCAGTCAAAAATAGCAACGACAAAGAGAATATTTGGAGATAAAGGGTTACACAAATAGTATCTCCATGGGAAAAGAGGGACTGGGAGGAGATTTGAACTCGGAGATGGGCGGAATCCTCCAATATAAAAGAGGTAGTGTGTTGCTGAAGAGGAACTTCAAACCCGGGGGAAGAGAAAAAATTTTGGATCCTCTGGAAGCCCAGATGCCTAAGCGTCAGTTTGAAGAACTTTTTCCGCTTCTAAAGCCTTTGGATTATTATCAAAAAATGCATCTATTACCCGATTATTATTAATAGACTCCGTAATAGAAGTAGTAGGAGGCGTAGAAACTGGCCTGTTGGGCAATAGGTTAACAAAAATTGGGACCCCATACTCAACTATAAACGGAGCAGCAATCGATTCATTCGGTCCGTTGGCAACGGTGTCACTTATTCTCAAAACAATGGGAATGAAGTTTTATTGTCCACTGAATTCCGAAGGGCCTTTAAAAATTGGGTAGCTCGGTCAAAAAAGGATAAAATTTGACCTCCAAGACGACTCATCGGCTTCTAATGTGGTCATCTCATCATTGACCTCGTCAATCACTCTATTATAGTCGCTAGAGGAAAATGGGAGAAGATTTGCCCTTATAGCCACACTTTTAGGAGAATTTTGAATGAGAAGTTCTTCCGGTTTTCTCTTGGGTAGGCGGAGAGGCATATTGGCAATGACCTCCCCTTCAGCTCTTACTTCCCAATCAACTTTAGCGAGTGCCTGGTGGGTTGAAAAATTATTTGTTCCCCAAAGCAAAATAGTGTTTTCCTCGATCAGCTCAGTCTGGAGTAAAGCTATGACAGTATCATTTTCTGATACATCTTCAGAATAAGTAGGGTTAACCAACTTCCATTCATTGAAAAAGGTCAAGTCAGAAGGGACTACAATGAAAAAGTATCAGTTCTTCAAACCCTTTATTAAGTTCGGATTACCCCTGCTTATCTTTTACTTTTTTGGGGAAATAAAAGAAACCCAATCGCTCTCCTGATTAAACCAAAAAATTACATTAACAGCCCTAACTTCCAGATGAAGTTTCCAGGGACGAAGAAAAACGTATAAGAAAATCAAATACCTAATGGTATTGGGATGAAGGTGCACTACAAGAATTTCAAGGGCCTCTGAAATTTCATATAGTT
>JAOVVI020015166.1:0-11276 GCA_028571085.2 Nepenthes alata | reverse complement strand
ACACCGCGATGGACATGGTATACTAAAGAATACTACCCCTACGAATCAGGGTCCTAGTTTCAAGATTAGTTCGACACATGGAGAGGGAAATCCACATTTGCCACACACAATCACATCTTGGGAAATCTCATTCCCATCACAAACATCTCCAATCCGAGAGATCACATCATCAAACACATCTCCAACCAAGAGATTTCATCATCACAAGACATGATGTGGATTCCCTTCCATTCACTGGTTCGGTTCACAACCTTCTATAGGACTCCATTCCCTTAATCCACAAAAAATCATTCCAGTTCACGAGAGATATTAGATTTCATACCTCAGCTGATCACATATCACTTTGAAACCTCTGGGACTCATTCCCTTGCCTTTAGCACATTGATTCACATTTCGGAGCTTACTTTTACGTTAAAACATTTAAACGTTACTTTCATAACATTTATGAATGCATAACAGATACAGTTCTCAATTTGTTTTGAATTAACATTGTCGGATTTCATTTTAAACATCCGGACGCTGTAAACAGTTTGATACTTGGAAACCGAACGTCCGGTGGACACGTACGTACAATTTGTACATGAGATTTCACATTTGGGTTCGATTTAACTTAACACAATGATGGAAGTATGCAACTTCCCTTTCATTTTTGGGTGAACGGTAACGGGGAACTTTTAAGGCTCCTGGATGCCACGAACGGGTCAAATCTTGCGGGATTCAGTATCCGGTCGATATATACATACACTTGGAACACGGGAATTCATATTTTAAGGTCATTTCATAATTTCACGAAGGTGACAACACGCAATTATCACCTCCGGTCTCGGGTGAACAGTAATAACGGCCGTTTAGAGGGCTCGGACGTCGCAAACGGGTCGAAACGTGCTAAATCGAACCCTCGGCCAACATATATTCATCATTGGGACGTGGGGATTCACATTTTGAGGTCAATTTCATGATACACGGACGGGAAACTGGAAATCCACAATTTTCATGGGTTAGGGTTTCGGTGAAACCAAACCAGGTGGATCAGACACGATCCGCACAACTAACTACATTTTCTTCGGTCATTAATCATGGGTATCAAAATTCTAACAAGAATAATGGGTATCGACCAAAACTACCCACTCAAATCAAACAAAACATCGAAAGAGAACGAGAAGTGGGTATGTGAACACTTGCCTCGACGCGTGCCTTCACCTTTATAACTTGCTCTTGGACGGATTCGGACTCCTGGGCCTCGTTCGCCCTTCTTCTCTCTCTAGATCGACGCTCTCTCTCTCTCTAAAACCCTAGACCCGTGTGAAAATGAGAGGAGAGAACAGATCACGTATTTATACTATGACCACCGCTCGAGCGCGGCTCGAGAGGCCAGCGGGCGGCTGCGCCACTGGCTCTCAACCGCTCGAGTGCAGCTCGATCGGCCAGCCAGCGGAGCCCCTACTAGTTTTTCCACTCGAGCTCAGCTCAAGGGGCTAGAGGGCAAGGGGGAACTCTGGGGGAAGCGCTCGAGCCACTACTTGAGCGCCTAGCAGGCGCAAGCCTGCTGGCCGTGCTTCAGCAGCACGAACCCAAACTCTTTCTCAATTTTCTTTCGATACTAAACCTTATTTATTCCATAGGCCTAGTATTGATCATTAGCACACTAATCACCTCATCATTATCAAGTTCTTAAATTAAGAACCTCACATGGACAGAATATTTTCCTCCCTCTCTTACCTTTCCTCTCCTTCCTCTTCCTCTCCTCTCGCGTTCTATCTTCGTTCTACCTTCCCAAAACCCCAATTCCCATTTAAAAAAAAGAAGAAAATGGATCACGTGTGGGTCACATGACTGGCGCACGAGCTCCTGCCTCATAGGCTGCCACCACCTCCGCTTGGGCGGTGCTTTTGTATTTTTTTGCCTAGGTTGGCGCTCGAGTGGTAGTCGAGCACCGAGCTTATTTTGCCCTTTTTCACCCCTTTTTATTTCGGTATCAAATTTTCTCTTATTCTTAAGCCTAATCATATTTATCATCAACTTAATTACTCCGTATTTATCATATTTTAGGATCGGGATGTCACAACAAGCCCAGCAATGAGCGCCAAAAATAGATTGATCTGGAAAGGGGGATGCACGCCGCTCGCTCGAGCATGCTAAAGGGCACCAAATCAAGTGCAGGTGCGCTCACCACGCACTTGCTAGGTGTTCGAGCATGAACCCAATTTTCAGCCCCTAACCAAATTTCATTTTCTTTTAAAAAGGGAACGGGAGGAGAGAGAAGGCCAATTCGCACGAAGAGCAACGAAGGAGGGAGAGAAAGGAGTGGAAAAAAAGGTAAAAGAAGGGTGATTTGGGCCATTCTACTCTAATCCAAGTAAGAATAACGGTAGGTCGGACTAAGATAAGTCTACCTCAAACTTCATTTTTCATTTTTATCATTTTTAAATATCTCTATTATTATTTATGCTCTAAAACCCTTGCTCCCTAAGATTTGTTATGATAAATGTATGAATCTCATGACTTTTGGACTAGATTTCATGTTTATGTATATATATTGTGACTTATAACTCCGATTTTGTGATTTGGCTTACATTTTGTGTTTGATTTGTGTTCCAAAGTTTTGCCTGAAACCTTAGCTCGAAAATGAAGATATAGTTTGAGTTTAATTCATGTTTATGTGTATGTATTATGATTTATGACTTTGATTTTGTGATTTGGCTTAAGATTTAGGTTTGATTTTTGTCTGAAAGTTTCGCATGATACCCTAGAATGAAAATTTGGGATTTAATGTTTAAAAACCTTGAATCTTGAGATATAAGTATTATTTTGTGATTTGATAAAACTTATTAGATGATTTGTGTCTGGAAACTCTATATGAAACTGTATTATCAAATTATGGAGGCCCTCTAAAATTGTGTGAAAGTTTGATTGTATGAATTTGGACTTGGCCTTGAGATATGATGAATTTTGACTATGAAATTATAAGCAAACACATTAAGTTAAGTTAAATTAGTAAGAAAATAGGACCTAAAACTATCGTATAGTCAAGTGAGATTCTCCAGCATGCCTTAGAACGTTACGGTGGTAATCGAGGATAACTCCATCCATGGTGTGATATATGGTCCACCCATCCTCGAGACTTAATCAGGGGATAGAGGCTATCAAACATTTGAACCTTTGAATCATGGATGAAATGAAATGAAAATAAATATCATCGAACCTTTGGTCTTTAATTGTGTGGATTGAACACAATCTATCCTCGATTATTTGCCCCCTTGGCTAGTAGGTTATACTAATTGGGTCCTTGGAATAACAAACTATGATTTTAAAGAACAAGTGAGATCTGAAACTGATTTATGAATTTCGATATATGTTTATAGCGATTCATGTTTTTATCATGTTTCCCTGAATATTTGGTTCTCCATTAATTTCCATGACTTTTATTCTATTGTAATTATGATTTGCATGAAAATGTTAACCTTGCATGTTTTAAAGGTACTTTGCTAGGTTTTCGCTCACCCCTTGCATTCTGTCCCCGTTCAGATAAGTTGAAGCCCGACATGGACTGAAGGTACGATTTAGCTAGAAGAAAGAAAGCTTGTTGGGCTTGAAGATCTTTGAAGATTTTGGAGACCTTGAAGAATTATGGATGTATATGATTAGTTTTGAATAAACATTATATATTCTGATGATATTGTAATATTTATATTATGATGAACATATTGATTTTTGCTCTCGCAGATTGATTTATGGTTATAGTCGCTTCCATATTGTTTTTTATATTTGGATTTGTTCTGGTCCTAAATGGCATCTCTCTTAGATCCAATACAGTAGATTAGGAATATTGTGTTAGAGTCATGGATGATATGATATTTGTTGATCCTGTGTTTTGTGGTGCTGTTGAATTTTAAGATCTAAATTGTTAGTATGCCTTGAGCATATTGTTTAATACAGGTTATTTGTATGGTTTTGGCCCATATTTAGAGAAAACTCTGCCTGATTTTCTGCAGATAATTGTGTTATTTTCTTATGGGCTTTAGTCATCTGTTTTATTGATGGAGGTTACTAGAGAAAAATAATTTGTTTCGTCATAGTTGGTATTAGAGAAAAGAGATGCCTTAAGTTTTATTTGAATCTTATGTGAAAGTTTAGATTAGAATAAGATAGATCGAATAAGTAGATGAAGACATGAGACATATCTATTAGACTTAACCATTCTAGCCGGTAAAACGGGCTACCATTAAGAAAGATCAAGATATTGTGTTTAAGAAGCTTCGTGTCCTAGTTAATGCTAAAGCCTAAATTCTGATCTGATTGCATTACTTTTGTTTTTGAATTCAAAGTGAATGGAAGATGATAGAACTTGGAAGTCTATGAGACAATTGCTCTAGGTTATGAAGTTTCATTTGAATCTTTAAAGTTGGAAATCTGATTCGAAATCCACTTTGAGGATAGCGATTCTCAAAAAATTGAATCGCCACTAGTTTGTTGGGATTATGACTATCAGACGAACATTTGGATGGACCTTTTTGAGGCTTATTATCAGTGGATAATTGATTAAATATATGGGCGAATGGATATGGTGCTAGGAGGATAATTTTGTTTGCGTTCCTCCAGATATATAAAGGATGATCAATTTAGGAAGCATCCTTCGAAGCATTATATAAAGATGTTCAATCCGATCAAGGTCCATGTTGATATTGAGCTTGAGGAAATAAAGAAAGTATTCAAGGTTTTTGATTGCCCAGATGAAGTTAGTTTGTTGCCATAAGTTGAGTGTAAGGCAAGACTGATGGTGGGTTTCCTAGTATCACACTCCATCCCTTGAAAAGTTTTGAAGGCAATTTTAGAAGAACCCCCTTTTTATTCATGAAATACTTGGGATGTCTAGAAATTAAAATTGCATGACAAGTCTGTGACCCAAAGATTGAGTACAATTTTATATGTGTCCTAATTTCTAGAAATAACTTTGATGATGTCAACCACTGATGGGTACATCCTTGTCTGATAGAATTATGTATTTCAATATTTGATTTAGGACTGTGAATGATTAATTGATCTAATTTGAAATACCGAACTTTGGTGGGATACTAAGATGATTTAATTGGAAAATTTCCACACTAGAATAGATAATTTTTTAAAAGAGTACTTTGATTCTCAATTGGGGTCGTAGGTTTTAAAATATCAGATGAGTCGTAAAGAGAGGTAATAGAAAGAACACTGCTGTAACTACAGGGTATATGATAAAAATAAGTGTCAAGTATAGATGTCATATTAGGTTATATCTAAATGTCATTATGCGGATAAGGAAATTAGAGGAAACTGTTAAAAGGGAGGATTATTCTATCACATCTTTTGACCGGATAATAAAGTTGTTATTGAAGTTGTGCCAAAATCAGCACTAATCTTGAGGATTCAAATAGAATAGATGAGGTTATTTGGAAAATTTTGAAAGTTAGGGTAGCTAAGAAATTAATGATTTGATGTTGGGAGTCTTTAAGATTTAGATATCCATAAGAAAGGTGAAGGGTTACCACGAACAGGTTCCAATATTAGAGTAGTGTGGTTATGAAAATATGAAAGGAGAAACCCTTGTGTTCTACTCGAGGTTGATCGAACGGCAAAGTCCTTGGGTTTTAGTCCGATTATTATAGAAATTTGGTGATGCTACTTGAATTTGATGGCCTTTTGTGGACTTCATGAATTATGAAAGGCAATAAACCATATGCTCAATGGAGAGAGGAATATGAATTCAGCTAAGGAAGAATGTGATGTGAGTGTGAGGCTTTTACAATAACAACAGCTTATTGAGAAGACTGATTAATGTCACAAAGATGTATGATCATATTGGGTCTAACTAAATCAGATAAATATTCCTTAAGGATTGTAAAGCCGTGAGGTGTTGTCTTAAAAGCGATTGGTATTCATAGAAATTGGACTTATGAAGGTAGTTCTTGAGGAAATTAGGGGAAATTGTTGACCCTTTTTGTTTGGGATTGACTCCTGATAGTTTGGTGAGTTAGAGTAAAATGTAATGCTTTTGAGAAGGACTAGAACTATGTGATTCTTATATCATGATAGGTGACTACCCACGAGTAAAGTGGGGGAGAAGCTTATAGTTTGAACATACTTCACCCATAGTTGGGGTTAGCAAATGAGGTTCCTGCTTTAAGGATTTGTAGGTGTTGCTTATGGGAGATCGTTATTGTCCAATAATTCTAAAGGTTTGAGAAAATTATATCGTAAAGAAGAAATGAATATGCGATAGTGTAGGCAACGAGTTGAGAATAGTAAAGGTGGATCTTAGTGTCTTTTGAGGAAAGTAAATAGTATGATCGATATTTGATGTCGGAAGCCTTTGAATTTAATGTGTCTTTGGTTCTTTAGATGGGATGCTTACTTTGATTTTAGGAGAGAGAATTGTATCCAAAGCATTAAGGATGTGAAATCATGGAATGAGGAGTCCTCATGAATTTGTTTCAGGACGATTAGGACGACCCACCTATCATAATTATGAATAATGTGTTCGGATGGAATCAATTGTCTTATCGGTGTGCCAACGAGATCCTAAAATTGCTAAGTGTTTGAGGTTTAGGGTGATCAGCTAGGGCTGTATAAATTTCTAGGTGATTGCTACAATTGAAATTTCTAATTTGGCTATAATTTGAGGATTTGTGAGATTTGTTTACATTATATGGATATTTCAGGATTTGTTTACAAGTGTTCAACAAGAGTTATGTATTTTAGGGAAATGTCGGTTTGTCGTCATACCAACACATTATTGAGGATATAAAGTATTTTTGATTTGAAGTCTGATTGCAAGTTGAGATTTATGCCGACACTTTCATCAAACTTGATCAGAGAATTATGGGTGCCAAGTTAAATCGGATTTGATGGTGGATTACAGTCGGATGGTTCATAGTTAGAAACTTTATTAGAGTTTTACAGCGTAATTTTGGTGAACCCATATATTTTGATGTTCTATTTGAGACTCAAAAGGAATGATTATTTTCGAGGCTTGACGTAAGTTGAAGTAAGAAATTTTTGCTCGTTAAGGTTTTGAATTATGCTGGAAAAGTAGTTAATAAATTTGGGTTTGCCTTCAGATTTGGTCAAATTAGATATTCATAGAACGAATCAGATACTAAAAATCAAGGCAATTTAAATGTTTAAGGTTTCCTAGGATAATTATTTAATTGAAGAAATGACTTTGGAATGTTAGAAAATTTCCTTCGATTAAAGAAATTTGAGGTTCGTTAAATTTTGAGGATGAAATTTCTATAAGTGGAGGAGAATTGTGAGGACCGAGTTCCCAGAACATAGTAAATTCTACTAAATAACTTGATATAATTAAGTTTGGGATAAGTAAAATTGAGAAAAGTGTAAAATTGGCTTTAGTGCAGTAAGCAGCAGAACTGGGCTTGCTGCTAGCTCGAGCCTAGCAGTGAGCACCAAAAACATATTGATCCGAAAGGGGTGCGCACGCCACTCACTTGAGCGAGCTAAAGGGTGCCAAATCAAGTGCATGTGCGCTCGTCAGGCGCTCGAGCGCAAACCCAATTTTCAGCCACCGACCTAAATTTGTTTTGTTTTAAAAAGGGATGGGTAGGGGAGAGAAGGCCAGTTCGAACGAAGAGCAGCGAAGGAGGGAGAGAAAGGAGAGGGAAAAAAGGAAAAAGAATGGAGATTTTGGCCGTTCCACTCCGATCCATGTAAGAATAACGGTAGATCATGTTAAGGCAAGTGTACCTCGAACCTCATTTTTTATTTTTATCATTTTTAAATATCTCCATATTGTTATTTATGCTCTGAAACCCTTGCTCCCTATGATTTGTTATTATAAATGCACGAATCTCATGACTTTTAGACTAGATTTCATATTTATGTATATATATTGTGAGTTATAACTCTGAGTTCATGATTTGGCTTACATTTTGTGTTCGATTTGTGTCTGAAGGTTCCCCCCAAAACCCTAGCTTGAAAATAAATATATAGTTTGAGTTTAATTCATGTTTATGTGTATGTATTGTGATTTATGACTTTGATTTTGTGATTTGGCACAAGATTTAGGTTCGATTTTTGTCCGGAAGTTTCATATGAAACCGTAGAACGAAAATTTGGGATTTATTTTAAAAACCATGAATCTCGAGATATTATTATTATTTGGTGATTTGATAAAGCTTATTAGATGATTTATATCTTTAAATTTTGCATGGGACTGTATTATTGAATTATGGAGGCCCTCTAAAATCATCTAAAAGTTTGATTGTATGAATTTAGACTTGGCGTTGAGATATGATGAATTTTGACTATGAAATTATAAGCAAACACATTAAGTTAAATTAAATTGGTAAGAAAATTGGACCTAGAGCTGTCATACAGTCAGGTGAGTTTCTCCGATATGCCTTAGAATGTTACGGTTGTAATTGATGATAACTCCGTCTATGGAGTGATACGTGGTCCACCCCTCCTCGGGATGTAATCAAAGGATAGAGACTATCGAACCTTTGAACCTTTGAATCGTGGATGAAATGAAATGAAAATAAATATTATCAAACCTTTGGCCTTTGATTGTATGGATTGAAAATAATCTATCTTTGATTATTCGTCTCATTGGTTAATAGGATATACTAGTTTGGTCCTTGGAATAACGAACTAAAATTTTGAAGAACAAGTGAGATTTAAAACTGATTTATGAATTCCGATACATGTTTATAGCGATTCATGTTTTTCTCATGTTTCCTTGAATATTTAGTTATCCGTTAATTTCCATGACTTTTGTTCTATTGTAATTATGATTTGCATGAAAATGTTAACGTTGTATGTTTTAAGGTAACTTGCTATGCTTCGACTCACTCCTTGCTTTCTATCCCCATCCAGATAAGCTAAAACCCGATAAGGATTAAAGATAGGATTTAGCTATAAGGAAGAAAGCTTGTTGGGCTTGAAGATCTTTGAAGATTTTGGAGACCTTGAAAAATTGTGGATGTATATGATTAGTTTTGAATAAACATTGTATATTTTGATGATGTAGTAATATTTGTATTATGATGAACATATTGATTTTTGCTCCTACAGGTTGATTTATGGTTATAGTCGCTTCCACATTGTTTTTGATATTTGGATTTGTTCTGATCCTAGATGGCATCTCTCTTAGATTTAATACGGTAGTTTAGGAATATTGTGTTGGAGCGATGGATGATATGCCATTTGTTGATCCTGTGTTTTGAGGTGTTGTTGAATTTTAAGATCTAAATTGTTAGTATGTCTTGAGCAGATTATTTAAAATAGGTTATTTGTATGATTTTATCCCATATTTAGAGAAAACTCTGTCTGATTTTCTGTAGATAATTGTGTTATTTTCTTATGGTGTTTTAATGACGGATGTTATTAGAGGAAAATAAACCGTTCTGTCATAGGCCACGGGACATGCTATGGCGGAATATTTGTTATCTGGCATTGTTTATCGGGTGAAAGGTATATTGTCCGCCAGGAGATATTAAAATTTGAGGTACCATGGGTAGTGCCTTAGAATATGTTGATGCATATACATTCATTCCTCATTCGGCTACTCCGTTAGTTGGTAAGGCCTACTGGCCCTAGTCCGTAAAGTTAAAGAAATTTTTACATATTTTAGAACCTAAATGAGTCGAAAATAAAATGTGAAAGATAAATGTGTTCTGAAAAGGGCATTTGATCATGCTCCATGTTTATGCATTTACATTATACTCATATATCCTTCTTCTACTTTACTTTTTGCATACTACTTATTATCCTTGATTATATTATACTTTACTGATTGTTTAGCTCACTCTTTACTATTTTCTTACCTTAAAATGAGTACAAGCTTATGCCTAATAAGGCGGAGTAGAGGATTAGAAGTTGGCTAGGTTGCTTGCCTTCGAAGATGACTTTGTGAACTTAGATTTTTGTGATTTTTATCCTTCATCGAGTACTTTTGTATATTCTATGATGGATATGTATATTGATGTATTTGTATGTTAATGATATACAGACAATTTAGATTTCGCTGAATTTTGATGGATGTATACACTTTTGCATATTTTTATGGCTTGTTTAGGTACCTAATGGCATCTTATCTGAGCCGACGTTATAATCGAAGTTATGATATTGGTGCTACAAATTTTATTATGACTTTTTGAATCCTATGTGTATTTATTATTGAGATATATATATTGTACAGGGATATTGTACAAGTTTATATTAGTCTAATGGCCGTTTTATGGTCAAAACTTTGCCGATTTTCGTTTAGGATTTTTTGGTCGTCACAAGAGTTGTCTTTCCTTTGTTGCTGTTTCTTGAATTTTTCTATGGGTATTATTATTCTGATACCCTATTCTTTTAATTTTTCTCTGATTAAATTTTATATTTTACTGCTCTCTCATGTCTTTATAAAGAAGTTTCATGTTTAAATGCATGTATTGTGATTTCTGCATTTTTATTCAGTTTTTAGTTACTGTTTTATATTTGTAAAAGTGTCTAATATTACTATACAACCAGAGTTTGAAAAATATGATTTATGAACTATTTATTGTTATATTGCCAAAGTGATAAAGGTATTTGTAAAGTTTACTGTTATATGTTCATCTGTTAATGTTAAAAATTATTTGTTCTGTAAAGTCCATGATTGTGACGGACCGGATTATTCTCCATCGAATAACCTCTGTCAATGGCAACACAAACTAAAGCCCATAATTGACCTATGGACTCTACAGAAATTTAGGCAGAGTTTCCTCTACAACTGGAAAAAATCCAAAAAATATAACTTGCTCAAATTCATCCTGTACAAGCACACATCTAACAAGCGGCTTAACACAAAGCCTGCAACACATCACACAGGATCACAACATCTACCATATCATCCATGGCTCCAATACAATACTCCTATCTACCGTATTAGATCTAGAGAGATGCCATCTAAAATGAAACAAAGCTCAAAACATCAACATAAATACGGAAGCATAACTTGATCATCAAAAACCCGTAGAAGCATAACAACACCATAATATAAATAGAAGCCACATCCATCCATGTGTGGCTATTTACATTCTAATATGATAAACATAACCCAATTTTCAAGCTTCGATGTCCAGCAACTCCCTTCAAAGCAAGTCTCTCTCCTTGCTCTAACTAATCTAGCGCCAGCTAAGTCTTCTCATCTAGAAGGAAAAACAGCAAGAGTGAGCGTACAGCTCCGCAAATATAATCATACTCAAAACTCGTAGGCACATAATAGAACTGGAATGGGGGGGAATACAAGTAATCTCCACAAT
>JAOVVI020015165.1:0-11276 GCA_028571085.2 Nepenthes alata | reverse complement strand
GAAGAAGTTGACTAGATTTTGAAGGGTTGACTGGTTTTAGAAACATCAACCAGATTAGAAGCGAGAAAGTATTAACTCGTTTTTGAAACAATGAAGGTTGACCGGCTTTAAGTGGGAAAGTTGACCGGATAAAATCTATAATAAATTGGCTACCGAATTTAGGGCAAACTAAAGACAAACTTTGGACGGTTAAAATTCAACTAGGTTCCAACTAACTAGAGTAAGTGAACTACTTCGTTGGCCGTCTGAGAAGAAGTACCAAGTAAGTGACTTATCCTACTTACTCCCACCTAACGTCTGAAGAGAAGTACGAGGTAGGTAGCTTACCCCAACTACTCCACCTAACCCCTCCTCTATAAATACTCAGTTTCATTCAAAGAAGCTGGTACGAGCAACTGGCTAGAAGAACAGTAAGGAGTAGAGAAGGAGAAAAGCTTTCCGTCTGTAAAGGTGAACGGACAACAGTCAGGAAAGTGTACACCCCCCCTGCTTTTAAGTTCATGGTTTAATGCAAATGTATACTCTGTTTTTAATATTGCAAGTGTACTTCGGACGTTACTCTTTCTTTTTAAGAATATTACAAGTGCACTCTCCGTTTTTAAGTTCATGGTTTAATACTCTGTTTTAACTTCAGAATATTGCAAGTGTATTGGACGATCATTCTTTTTAAGTTCGTGTGCCTAGATTTTAAAGTTCATCCTTAAGCACTTGTATTTCCGTCCCCAAAGTTCCAGCTTTAGACAAAACTGTTAGTTTTCCCTTCCGATTTAGATTAAATGCATACTGTTTTAATTACTGTTTGATAAGTTATATTCTGATTTGAATGCATGCTTTCTGCCTTCTACTAAACTCATGTTTAAACTAGAGTGCATGAAAAAGAAAGAGTAGACCGGCTTGTATGACACTTGCATTACCCAAATTTGAAACCGGCCTTGATTAGTAAAATAAGTTGAAACCGGCCTTATAATATAATTTGAAATCGGTTTAAGTAAATATCAAAATCATCCTTGTATTTATAATTTTGAAACCGGCCAAGAATAATTGAAATCGGTTTTGTATTACAATTGAAACAGGCATTTACACGGTAATTTCAAAACCGACCTTGCATCTATTTTGAAACCGGCATTTGCACTGTGATTTCAAAATCGACACTTGTATCGTATTTTAAAATCGGAATTTGCACTGTGATTTTGAAATCGGCACTTGTATCGTATTTTGAAACCGACATTAACACTGTGATTTTGAAACCGGCACATGTATTGTCATTTAAAACCAGCATTTACTCTTTAATTTTGGAACCAGCCTTGATTTAAAACCAGCACTTGTATTGTAATTTAAAACCGGTATTTGCTCTTTGATTTTGAAATTGGCCTTCATTTGAAACCGGCCTTGTATCACAAATTCAAAACCGGCATTTATAATATAATTTTAAAATCGGCTTGTAAAGTGACGTATAAGTTCTATGATTTGAAATCAGCTTGAAGTATATAATTTTTGAACCGACCTTAAGATATCTATACACAATCTCTGAAGGATTAATAGTGATATCCGACTGATACTGAAAATGGCTTTTAGTAAACGATAAGAAGAAAATATTTTTGTTCTGTTATTATGGACCCAGAACTGATATACAGTCAGGTTAGGTTCTCCGGCATGCCTTAGAACGTTGTGGTAGTAATCGAGGATAACTCTGTCCATGGAGTTATATGTGGTCCGCCCTTCCTCAGGGCGTTATAATAGGAGGGTAGCTTCTATTCTGTTCTGGTCAGCGCCCCCTTGGATTGGGAAGGATCTCGTGAGGTGGGATCATATGTTCTGTTTATTGCCGTTGATTGTTGGGAGATGTACACAATCTATCCTCGATTATTTGCCCCCTCTACTAGTAGGGTCTACTGGTAGGGTTTTTTACTAATAAAGATGAGTTTCTATAAACTATAGAAGTAAGACCGACTTCTGCTTTTTGAAACATGAGTACATTGATTTCTAATTTTTGAAGCTTTATTGTTTCTATTTTTATGTCTACAACGTAATTCTGCTATAAACCATTCTGTATGGCATTTGTATCTTCATGTTCACAGTATTTGTTTTATTGAGATCTATATTGTATGCCTATTTTACTACATACCTGCATGTACCTTGCTGGACCTTGACTCACTATTTTACTATTTTTCCTCCTCTAGAGAAGACCATAGAGCGTGTGCCTGATGAGAAATACTAGAGTTCAATCTAAAGGATTCCTAAATATTTAGAACACTTTTGATGTTATCATAAAGGAAGCAGTCTTGATGTAATGATCCGATTAGACAATATATAAATTTTTTTAATTGAGAATTTTATGATTATGTATTCTTCAGCAGGTTATTAGAGTTGCTTCTGCTACTTATTTTATGGATATCCCGTGTAAGTTCTAGATGGCATCTGTGATCCTGTATTGTGTATAATTGGTTTTGTTGGGTTTCCATTTCTGTTCGGAATGACGGAATCAAAAAAAATTGTTCCGTCACATTTTCAGGGTGTCGTTTTGCACTGGTCATGTTGTAATCATGTTTACAACCCCAACTACCACTCGGTTTCTTGGCTACTCAGCTTCATCCCCATCTGCTCCTCTAAATGTACGTCTGGGTCTTTGTAAGAATCAGGTGAGGTGTCCTTTATAGATCAACTTTTCAATCTCCTTCTGTAGCGTCCAACAGTCTTCAGTGCTATGGCCCCCACACCAATGGTAGTAACAATACTTTAACTGATTACCTCCATCAGGGTTCTTCAAGGGCTAGCATAATTGGTTTAGTGACATCCGATGGTCCATCGGACCAGTACTTTCATCGTAGGGATCAAGGGCTAGCATCTTGAACTTGTGAGGGAAAGGTTGTGTTCGGATCTCAATCGTGAATGGAGGTCCATGCAAGTTTATGGTTCATACTTCGGTGTCTCCTCTAAAAATGTGCTGCCATATTTTTTTAACTTTCTCCTCCATTTGAGGAGGAGCTGCCATTCTCTTCTCATTGAGGAAGATTCTTAATTTCGAAGGGTTTTGTGTGGCTTAAGAGGTCGGGTGACTCACAACCTTTAGAGGGTGTGCACTATGAGAAGCTCTTGCTTGGAACAAGGGCTCTCTATTGTTATGAGAATAACAAAGATTTTGCCTTTTAAGGCAATTGTAAGGTCAAGAAATCAAAAAAACTTAAAATCGAAATGAATATTTTACTTAAAACAAGAGTATTTTTTATTTCAACTTAAGACCAGAGTCTTTGATAAGGATGAAATCCAGAGTGATTATCACAATTGACAATTCAAAGTGTTTTGGCACAAGGGCCGGAGTGGCCTTATGTCTCCTGAAGTCGGAGTGGCTTTACACCACTTGAAGGCCGGACAACTTCATAGAAGTGCAAGAGGACAGAGTGAATAATAAGAAGTTGACAGGACATGGAGATGTTGACCGGACTTGAAGGAGTTAACCGGATTTTGAAGGTATTATATTGACCGGACTCGAATAAGTTGATCGGATTTGAAGAAGCTGACCGGACTCAGAAGGTGTTGACCGGCCTTGAGAAATGTTGACCGGTCTTGAATAAAAGAATCGAAACGTTGGCTGGCTTTGACTAAAGGATAGCTGATTAGAATATGAAACATTGACCTAAAAAGATTGACCGGAATAAATTAAGGGCAACAAAAAGGACCAACTTTGTTGATTGGTTAGAACCCAACTAAATCCCAACTAACTAGAATAAGTGAACTACCTCGTTGGCCCTCTGAGAAAAAGTACCAAGTAGGTGACTTACCCTACCTACTCCCACCTAACGTATGAGAAGAAGTACGAGGTGGGTAGCTTACCCCCAACTGCTCCACCTAACCCCTCCTCTATATATATTCAGCTTCGTTCCAGGAAGCTGGCGAGCAACCAGCTAGAAGAACAACAAGGAGTAGAGAAGGAGAGAAGCTTCCCGTATGTAAAGGTAAACGGACAACAGTAAGGCAAGTGTACCCCCCTTAAGTTCATGATTTGATACAAGAGTACTCACCTTTATTTTAAGATCATGATTTAATGCAAGTGTACACCCCCTGCATTTAAGTTCATGGTTTAATGCAAATGTATACTCTATTTTTAATATTGCTAGTGTACTTCGGGCATTACTCTTTCTATTTTTAAGAATATTGCAAGTGTGTCGGACGATCATTCTTTTAAGTTCATGTGCCCAGATTTTAAAGTTCATGCTTAAGCACTTATATTTCTGTCTCCAAAGTTTCAGCTTTAAGCTTCCAATTTTTCCTTCCGATTTAGATTAAATGCATATCGTTCTAATTTCCATCTGATGAACTGTATTCTGGTTTGAATTCATGTATTCTGCTTTCTGCCTTCTGCCCTCAGCTAAACCTAAGATAAAACTGGAATACCTAAAAAATGAAAAAGTAGACCGGCATTTATAATACGTTTGAAACCGGCCTTGTATTTAGTAATCGAAACCAGCCCTCTATTTTGAAATCGGCATTTGAATCCGGCCTCAAGCATATTTGAAACCGAAATTTATGCCATGAAAATTGAAACCGGCATTGCAAGTATCAAAGCCGACATGATATGAAACTGTCATGCATAATGTGAACTCGGCTCTTTGGCATGATTAAATTGAAACGAGCCTCCACCTTAAGCCTAAATTAAGTTCGGCCTTACACTTGAAATCCAATCCGGCCACCCTTGATGAAATCCAAACCGGCCACCTTTGAGTATGAAATCCAAACCGGCCACCTTTGAGTATGAAATCCAAACCGGCCGCCTTGGAGCATGAAATCTAAATCAGCTTTTCCCTTGTATAAAAATGAAACCGGCCACCCTTGCATGATGAAAATGAGATCAACCTCCCCTTTAAATGAAATCAAGTTTGGCCCCTTTGCTTGATGAAATCAAAACCAGCCATTTGAACATGAAATCAAGTTTGGCCCCTTTGCATGTTGAAATTGGAAACCAGCCCTCACATGTTTGAAATCGGAACCAGCTTGCATGTTGAAATCAGAACCGACCTTTGCATGTTGAAATAGGAAACCGGTCTTGATTTGTAAAATGATGGATATATTTTGAAACCGGCTTTGACTTGTAAAAATGATAGATATGTTTTGAAAACCAGCTTTGATTTTGAAACCGACCTTGATTTGAAACCGGCCTTGTATCACAAAATTAAAACTGGCATTTGTAATATAATGTTGAAATCGGCTTTGTAATGTGGCGTATGAGTTCTATGATTTGAAACCGGCCTGAATTATATGATTTTTGAACCGACCTTAAGATATCTGTACACAATCTCTGAAGAATTAATAGTGATATTTTCCGACTGATACTAAAAATGGCTTTTAGTAAACGATAAGAAGAAAATATTTTTGTTTCTGTTATTGTGGACCGAAGACTGATATGCAGTCATGTTAGGTTCTCCGGCATGCCTTAGAATGTTATGGTGGTAATCAAGGATAACTCTGTCCTTGGAGTTATATGTGGTCCGCCCCTCCTCAGGGCGTCATAATAGGAGGGTAGCTTCTATTCTGTTCTGTTCTGACCGGTGCCCCCTTGGATTGGGGAAGGATCCCGCGTGATAGGATATTTTTGTTCAGTTTATGGCCTTGGATTGTGTGGACTAAACACAATCTATCCTCGATTATTCGCCCCCTCCGCTAGTAGGGTCTACTGGTGGGTTCTTTACTGATAAAGATGAGTTTTCTATAAACTACGAAAGTAAGAGCGACTTTTGCTTTCTGAAATATGACTACATTGATTTCTAATTCCCGAAGCTTGATCGTTTCTATTTTTACGACTGTATCGTAATTCTGCTAAAAACCACTTCCGTATGACATTTGTATCTTCATGTTCATAGTATCTGTTTTACCAAGCTCTTTTTTGTATACATATTTTACTGCATATCTGCATGTACCTTGCTGGGCCTCGGCTCACTATTTTACTATTTTCCCCCCTCCAGAAGAGACCATAGAGCTTGTGCCAGACGAGAAAGACTAGAGTTCCATCCAAAGGATTCCTGAAGATTTAGAGCACTTTTGAAGTTATCACAAAGGAAACAGTCTTGATGTAATGATCAGACTAGAAAATATATGAATTTTTGTAATTGACAACTTTATGATTATGTATGTTTTAACAAGTTATTAGAGTTACTTCCGCTACTTATTTTATGGATATCCTACGTAAGTCCTAGATGGCATCTGTGATCCTGTATTGTATTGGTCTTTTTGGATTTCCATTTCTGTTCGGAATGCAGAGTCAAAAAAAAATTTGTTCCGTCACAATTGGTATCAGAGAGATAAGATGCCTTAGGATTTGATCGATCGAAAAGTGGAAGTATAGGTTCTAATCTTTGTACTAAATTTTCGTTGGAATAGGTCAGGGTAACTAAGCTGACTAGAACCCTTAAGAAATTGGTCCCTAGGCTAAGTTTGAATTTCATGGAAATAACGGATACTTTCCTTTCCTTCAACTGACCTTTTTGGGATTTCAATGTTGTGCCTATCTTGATTTTAGGATGGCTAATGAAAGGGGAAGAAGAGATGGCCGGGATGGTGCTAGTACCCCCATGATCGAGAAGCTGAGTATGTGACCTTGCAAAAAAGGGTGACGCATGAGAAGATGGAGCAGCATCATGTGGCCCTGGTTCTTGCACCACAACAAATTCCAGCTATGTACGAGAGGTTTAAGGCAGAGGAGGTGCCTGAATATTTAGGGGAAACAGATCCACTAAAGGTAGAAAATTGGATTAGGAGATTGAAGAAAATACTTACAGTTATCCAATGTTTTGATAGTGAAAGAGTTATCTTTGCAACTTATAAATTGGAAAAAGAGACCGATGATTGGTGGGCTAGGAAGAAAAGAACAATGGGATGGTTGGATGAGAAACTTTCTTAGGAGATGTTTGAGGAGGCTTTCTGGGAAGAGTATTTTCCGGGTAACCTTCAAGATTGGAGGGAAAGAGCCCTTATGGAACTCAAGCAAGGGAGTCGCACCGTATCGGAGTATGGGGCAAGGTTCATCAAATTGTCTCATCATGTACATTTCAATGGTAAAGATCAATCGAGGATGACCAAGAAGTTCCTGTAAGGGATAAATGATGAGATTAGGAATCAATTAGTGACCCAGGAGTTTCATGATTATACTGAGATCCTAGATAGGGCCTTGGGTCTCGAGAAAGAGTTAAAGACACAAAAATTACTTGTGAAAAGGGCCGCTAGTTGGGCAAGTCCTAGTGGGAGATCAAATGTAGAACCACCTGAGTCATCCGAGAAAGTAAGAATGGTAGATGTGGGGAAGAGCACTACCAAAGCTTTATCGATGACTAGTTCACAGACATCAACTGCTACATGCGCATATTGTAGAAAGAAGCACATGGGGAAACCTTGTTATAAAGAAATTGGAGCATGCTATCATTGTAAAAAATTGGGTCACCTGATAAAAGATTGCCCGTTACCAAAGGGTCGAAAAGAAAGAAGTCGGTTGTTGTGATTAGAAAAGGCCAGAGACACCCTGAAGGAAGATGAAGGTATTTTCTTAATCAATGAATCTTAATTTTGTTACGTGTCTCTTATTCGCCAAAAAAACATTTTTGAATTATTTCCTGATTGTATAGATATATAAATGCTTTGTGGATTTATTGAGATTTAGGAACTGTAGCATATAGTTAGGTAAGTATACAGCCGGAAGAAGGAAAGCTTGATTGATTTAGTCGACATAGCAAATAAGTAGAGCTGATGGTTTAGGGTTGATTCTTGCAGAAATACAAACATCTGAAGTTGAAATAATACTCAGCGACGTTGGTAAAAGATGCAGTACCCTGTAATTAGGTTATGAAATTCTAAATAAGAGACAAGGTTAAATAAGTTTGGAATAGGCGTTAAGCCTAAATAGAAATAGGATTGCCCTTTTTAAATCAATAGTTGACCGTTCAAGAATCTGGCTATGAAGGTTTTGAGGAGCGTATATATGACCAAGCTAATATATTGAAATGAGCAGTTTAAACAAAGTTAAATTTGGCATTAGTCTCTAAGAAATTGTGTAGAATTAAAAGAGTATCGACTAGACACTGTTGATGAAACCGTAGAACCTTCTGGTAATAAGGCTTGCCAATGATCAGGTAAGTTGGCATAAATGATATGCTTGCAAGGAAGATTGGGACATTGCTAGTTCATACTAATAGGCAATCACCACGAGCAAAGTAGGAGAGGAATCCCTTATAAGAGTTACTTTTTTGATTGAAATCTGAAATCATTCACCCACAGTGATTCCAGATGAGATTTTTGGATTGAATTAGTTGGTTCATTAATATACCAACGAGATCTTAAAGTCGTTGATTGTAGAGGTACTGAATTAAACAATAAATCTGAAGCCACGTCGAGCCCGTGGTAACCATATAAATAATAGTTTCTGATCTTGCTACGGGTTGAGGGTTGGTGAAAGTTATTTCCCTCGATTTATGGATTTGGAGATTTTGAGGCTGTTAAGTGTTAGGGTCTCGAGGTCTTAAGCTACGGTCTGAGATTATGCCGAATCCGTAGAGACTGTTATAGTTAGGACTTCTTATTCTGTGGTGAATTGAGGACCTGTGAGAAATAAATTCTGGGGCATGGATATCTTAGAATCAGTCTAAATCAAGATTATCTCATAGGTTGGATGTTCGGAAGGAAAAATGACATTGTACCTTGAAATTCCTGTTGGGATTTTAACTGAGCTTGGTAAAAGAACCAAAATACTAGTGACGGTAAGATATAATCAAAAAAATCAAAGCTAATTGATTGATCAGAGCTCGCAGCGGAAGAGTGATAAACCTATGCATATATAAGGTTGAGGTTAATGTCCAAAGTAAATGCTCCAAAGTGAGGTATTTCGCTAATTTTGAGGACGTAATTCCTTTAAGTGGGGGAGAATTGTGAGATCCCGAAATCAAAAAGGTATAAAATCAGAATAAAATATTGCTACTTAAAATCAGAGAATTTTGATGAAGCCTAAACCTTGAGGGTTTTGATAAAACCAGAACGGCTCTACGCCTCTGAAGGCTGAACCACTTCATGGAAGTGTAAGAGGCCGGAGTGACTAATAAGGAGAAGTTAACCGAAATCGGAGATGTTGACTGAACTGAAAATGTTGACCGGTCTTCAATGAAAGAAATGAAATGTGACAAGAAAAATGGCTTAATTAGAATAAGGAGCATAAATCAAAAAGTTGATCTGAATAAATTAATGTCAACTAAAGAAAGCCAACTTTATTATTTAGTTAGAAACCAACTAGGCCTTAACTTAACGAAGTAAGTAAACGACCTCATTGGTCGTACTCGAGTAAGTAAACTAACCAACTTACTCCCACCTATCCTCTGAAAAGATGTACCGAAGCAGGTGACCTCCCCCACATACACCACCTAACCCCTCCTCTATATATACCGAGGTTTGGAGGAGAGGTGAGTGTGGGTGCGAGCAATTGAAAGTAGTTAGAAGCGAAGAAGGAAGGAGAGCTTTAAGTCAGGCAAGAAAGATCCGTAAGGAGAGAAGTAGAGAAGGAGAAAGCTTCTCGTCTGTAAAGGTGAACGACCGACAGTCAGGCAAGTGTACACCTCCCCCCTGCTTTTAAGATCATGGTTTAATACAAATGTATACTCTGTTTTTGATATTGCAAGTGTACTTCAGACGTTGCTCTTTTAAGTTTGTTTTCAAGACTGCCGCAAGTGTACTCACCTTTTTAAGTTCATGTTTTTGATACAAGTATAACTAATGATGTTCAGTTATTTCATGATGTTCGCACGCATGAAGTTTAATTATTGCGTGATTTAGATGATGACTAGTCATTTAATTATGAAAAAGTAGACCGGCTTTGTAAAGTGACTTACAAACTCTTTAATTTGAAATCGGCCTTAAAGAATTATTGAAATCGGCTTTGCATTGTAACTTGAAACCAGCATTTGCTCTTTGATCTTGAAATCGGCCTTAATCAAAACCGGCATGATATGAAACCGGCATGCATAATGTGAACTCGGCTTTTTGATAAAATTGAAACCGGCCTCCACCCTAAACCCAAATCCAGTTCGTCCTTCCCTAGATGAATGATCAAGTTCAGCCTTCCCTTGATGAAAAATTGAGTTCGGCCTTCCCTAGATGGAAAATTGAGTTCGGCCTTCACTAGATGAAAAATCAAGTTCGGCCTTCCCTTGATGAAAAATTGAGTTCGGCCTTCCCTCGATGAAAAATTGAGTTCGGCCTTCCCTTGATGAAAAATCAAGTTCAGCCTTCCCTGGATGAAAAATCGAGTTCGGCCTTCCCTTGATGCATAATCAAGTTCGGCCCTCCCCATGAGCATAAAAGAGGTTTGGCCTTTCCTTGATGAATGATCAAGTTCGGCCTTCCCTTGATGAAAAATTGAGTTCGGCCTTCCCTTGTATAAAAATGAAACTGGCCACCCTTGCATGGCGAAAACGAGATCAACCTCCCTTGAGCATGAAATCAAGTTCAGTTCTACCCTTGCATGCGAAATCAAGTTCGGTCCCCTTTTCACGTGAAATTAAGACCAGCCTGGCACATTAATTTGAAACCGGCCTTATAGTATAATTTGAAATCGGATTAAGTAAATATCAAGACTGGCCTTGCACAACCTTGTATCACAAATTTAAAACCGACATTTGTAATATATTTTGAAACTGGTGTTGACTTGTAAAAATGATAGAGATGTTTTGAAAACCAGCTTTGATTTTGAAAACTGCCTTCATTTGAAACCAGCGTTGTATCACAAATTTGAAACTGACATTTGTAAAATAATGTTGAAACCGGCTTTGTAATGTGGCGTATGAGTTCTATGATTTGAAAGCGGCCTGAAATATCTGATTTTTGAACTGGCCTTAAGATATCTGTACACAATCTCTGAAGGATTAATAGTGATGTTTCCGACTGATACTGAGAATGGCTTTCAGTAAACGATAAGAAGAAAATGTTTCTATTTCTATTATTGTGGACCCAGGACTGATATGCAGTCAGGTTAGGGTCTCCGGAATGCCTTACAACGTTATAGTGGTAATTGAGGATAACTCTGTCCATGGAGTTATATGTGGTCCGCCGCTCCTCAGGGTGTTATAATAGGAGGGTAGTTTCTGTTCTGTTCTGGCCGGCGCCCCCTTGGATTGGGGAAGGATCTCGTGAGGTGGGATCGTCTATTCTGTTCTATTTATTACCATTGATTATGGGGAGATGTATACAATCTATTCTCGATTATTCGCTCCCTCAGCTAGTAGGGTCTACTAGTGGGTTCCTTTACTGAT
>JAOVVI020015164.1:0-11276 GCA_028571085.2 Nepenthes alata | reverse complement strand
TGCCTCTCAGTGGTAAGAATCTCTATTTTTTCGTATGTTATGATATTCGTATATACAAAATGAGTCGTGAGAAGATTTAAGTCTGAAGAAAAAATAATAATCGTATATATAATCAGAGAAAAGTACACAATGTGATATATGATCAAATTGTTCTTCTGCATGAAGATATTGTGACTTGAATTGTGGTGGACTTTTTCCTCAAATGAATAAGCAAATGAATAAAAAAATCATGAAATTAGGACCATAGATTATGTTACGAAAGGGTAATATCCCTTGGCATAACATGGGTATCACAGTAGAAACTCGAGGATTACACTGGCCGGATATTCTGACCACTTTTTGGAGTGGGTGATACTCTTGGCAAGCGTTAGAATATTACCGTAGAAGGATGAGGACTGCCTCTGAACCGTAAAAAGTCAGGGTAGCATTTTATTGGCCCTGTATGATCGGGTGATAGGCAGATGGCTATGCCACGTGGTGTTTGACCTGTTTACAGGTAATATGTGATGGCCGAGTAGTTCATGCCTAAAATGCAGCCGATACTTTAGAAATGTGTAGCTTAATGCATTCCTTTCTCGTCCTCCCACACTTTTATTAGTAAGGTTTGCTGATCCTAGTATATAAAACTGAGTAATAATAGATAAATTATATTTCAAGAAAAAAGGACAAACATGAGAAATCAATTGCACCCCAAAGTACATTCGGGCATGTTTTATATTTGCGTATCCGCATTACGATCATATGTCTCCTTTGCTTTATTTCGCTTATATTGTTACCGTCTTTAATAACGTTAAACTTGTTGAGCTATTATCTCACTCTTATTTCTCCTTATCTCTAATTTAGTACATGTTTGATATACTTGATGGGATAGCGTAGAGATTCGAAGCAGACTAGGCTTGAGATTTGAAAGTCTATGCCGAAGACTTATTATTTGTAGTGAGATTTATATCATGAAAAAATTGTATTTATTTATATTCATTTTGAAATTTTAATAAATATTGTATATATAACTGATAATTAGATAGTTTAGTTCCACTATGATTGGATTTGTTATACTTTTGCAGGTTATTATTGTGGGTTATAACATGTTTCTAGTGTCATCTCTCTTTGGCTGATATTGCGTTTAGATACACAGCGTTGGAGCCACAAATTATGTGGCAATTGGATCATGTATAGTTTTGTGTATTATTATTGTTAATGTCGGATGTTGAGATTATTTTAGATGTATTATGTATTGTACTGTAAATTATACAAGTTTTTGTATTGACAGATATCTGTATTATAGATAAAATTCTGTCAGATTTTTAGCAAAAAAAAACGGACCGTCACAGATTATTAGTAAAAATTCATCGATAATTTTTAAAAAATTGTAATTGCAAACCTGCTTAAGACATAAGAAGGTGGAATTTCGTTGGAATGAAGAGTTCGAAATAAGTTTTCAACAGTTAAAAGATCGCCTAATGGTTGCCCAATTTTAATAATTCTAGAAAGATTTGAGGGATATATAATGCCTGATTTTTATTATTTAATTATGATAACATTAACATAATTTTTGAATCAATTTAAAAATAATTATATAATAAAAATTTTTTAAAAAAATTAGATTTTTGGAATTAGACCGAACGCACGAAGGCATTTGTCTCGTGTTCGTGCATGTCTAAAGTAGAATTTGCATGCTTGCTATCCGCCTTTGTGGCGCTCATATGCTTTTGTGGCAAGATAGTGGCACCTAAGATGCATTTGAGGGAGTGCTTGTGCATGGTTTAAATAATACGGTGGCCCTTGAGATGTGCTTGTACTAGTACTTGTGCGTGACTATGCAATGAAGTGATACTTAACGCATGCTCATTTGGTGCTCGTGTGTATAGGCACTTGTGTGTGTCAGTCATTTTACATAGGAAAGAAGATAGAAGATAAAGAAAGAGAAATGAGAGAAAGTAGAAGAAAAGAGAAAGATGAGGAAGAATATTTTAGAATTATTTTGTGTTAGATTTATTTGATCAACAGTAAAATGTAAGTATTTTTAAACTTATTTTTTAATTTATTTAAAAATCCTTTATTTTTATTTGTATATCTTATTTCAATGTACATGTATGCCATATTCGGCATCCTTATTTTAAATATATTGCATGGATGTAATTTTTATCGATTGTTTTGATATTTTATTGTGTTTTATCGAAGATTTAAATGTTTTATTTGTTTTATACATATTAAGTGAATATTTTAAGAAAATATATTATATATGAAAATCTTTATAAAAGAATGGTCATTAAACTTGTACATTTGTCTTTATATGTGATATTTCATATCAATATTTCAGATTAGACAATATTTTATCCCTATATGAGTTTATACTTTTTCACATTGTGAAAACTTTTAATTTGTACTTTTTTAATTGAGAGAAGAAATATTATAATTTGTTATAGAGTCAACCATTTGATATTTTATTAAAAACTATGTAAGAAATTGTATAGAACTATATATTTAGACATCACAATATATCAAGTATACTTGAAAACTATATATATTTCACAGATAAAAAAAGTGGTATTTGACCTCTTCTATAGAAAGAAATTAATTAATGCCCCCTATTACGGGGTCCGATTAAATTGGTTGATGATTCTTGTTTAAGCTAATCAAACATTTATCCCTTAATTAATAGAAATTCATTATTCATTTATCGATTAAAGATTTAGATAAAATGGCGTTGGGACGTGAACAAAAAAAATAAAGACCGACAAACAGTCCAATAAAATAATAAATCGAATCACAATATCCGAAATATTATATCCAAAAGTGGCTCATATTATCAACTATGCATGTCCTCGAAATATATGTAATAAGACATCCTCACTAATATCAAAGTCAACAAAGTCATAACTCAGATATATCGCTGAAGGATACTGAAATCAAACTAAGGTACCAATAAACACTGCCATAGTTTAGTTATCACAATACCGTAAAATTACAATATAACATTCTAATTCTATTGTTTTCAAATAAAATAGGCCATCTAATTTCAATTTCCAAATTTTTTCCTTGAATAGGTTTCTCGTTAACTGTATCTACCTACAAGTATGAACCTAACCCTTTAATTTGAAAGGTTAATAAAAATCAAAGTAAGAGTGAGTTGTCACGTCCTCAAAACTTATCCCGATATTAATTGATAGAATTAATCTAACTTATACTAATAACTCATGTTATTAGGTAAAAGTTTCAAAATAATGATAGACATAAGTTTTACATCGATATTATAATTGATCCAAATGAAATAAATATATTAATTAATCTAACCATAAGACCTAAAATACTATATCGGCATGTGGCTGGAAAACAAACCGCATCAAGATGCCAATATATACATGAGGAGTTATAGTTGAACCAAAATCAGAATTAACTATATTCATATCATCATACTTTCTTTTTATACAAAATCTATTTTTTGAAATATTGTAAACATCATAAGCTACTGATAAAAATTAAATATAACATCAAATTCTTTTAAAAACCTGAATTAATTTGTCCTCGAATTAGCTCCTCATTCAAAAATTGCACCTGCAAGGGTTCGAACCTACTAATTTGAAGAGCATTAGCGAAAAAAAGTAAAAGTGAGTTGAAAGGTTAGTATTGCATATAATTTGTATAATTTAATATATAATTTGTATTTTGTTCAAACCTATTTCTCTTTTCCTCTCTTACTCATTCGTGCTGCTTCGTGGTCATGCCTCCCAAGTTCTCTCCTCCTCTTTTTTATAAACGAACATAAAGTCGGTGGGCTAAAATCGTGACTGGCACTCGAGGAATAAGTTAAAATTATAGAGGAATAAGTTGACAATACAAAGTATATAAATTAAGAACATAAATTTTATAAAATTATAAAGAATGGGAAAAAAATTTCAAGCATATAAAGTATAAACAATCTAACTAAAAAAATATATCATATATGAGTATTAAAAATAAAAAATACTCAATGAAGTAAGAAAATATCAATAACAAAGAAAGATTTGAAATGCACTTATCTTAATTTTAAAATTTTAAAATCTTTCTTGAAATCACATCTATTGGCATTCTCTAACTTTCTTTATCTCTTTCGTTTCTCCTCTTCTCCTTCTCTTTCCTCTCTCAAAATTTAATAAAAATGATAAAAAATCAGTCAGACATGACTTATATAGCAGACTTGGTGCAAGTACGTGCGTAGGGCGTGCATCGGGCGCCACGGCCAAGCACAGTGGCATACAACCATTGTATCGAGCGCGCTTCAAGTGCTGATATTTTGGCTCAACACTCTTGAGTATCCGTCGGACGTATATCAAGCATAAGCTAATCTAGAAAACTCACTTGGGCTATGGTCAGGTATTCGTCAGGCGCGACCTCTCTGCCCAATACATGCATATACACGTGTCGGGCGCCGGTTAAGCATCTGTTAACTTGATATGACCGATCTGAAATTGACTTTGACCCAATATTTTCTTTCTTTGATATCAATTTTACTCAACTTAATTAATCATGATTAAATTTTAAATTTAAAACTTGTTCTTTACAGAGCCAATTGCTGGACAATGCATATAATTTTCATAATTTAGCAAAATATGATACATCAAAACTTACTAGAATGAAGATGATTTGAAATTAAATATAACGTTATAATTTTCATAATATTTTGTACATAATTTTAGACTGATAATTAAAATTTTTTACTTTTAAACTGTGCCTCTTTAATGCATGCTCAAATCATACAATTTTTTATAGAATAAAGTTCAGTAGAGCCTCACAGACAAATAAATAAATAATTAGAACTTGGATTATGTATATTTTTATATAACCAAATGTCATAAGCTATTATTCAAAACTCTAGATAGCTGCCATATATATAACTCTATAGATGCTAGAATGAATGTGATTTAAAATTAAATGTAATATTATATAATTTTTATAACATCTTGTGATTAATTTTAGACTGCTAGTTAAAATTTTTTACTTTTAAACTGTGCCTCCTTAATGTATGCTCAAATCATAGAAATTTTTATAAAATAAAGATCAGTATGGCATCACTGACAAATGAACAAATAATTAAAACTTAGATTATATATATATTTATATAATCAAGGTCATATGCTACTATTTAAGACTATATGTAACTGTTATATATATAACTCTATAGATGAGATTAAACGCCGCTTTTAACTTATAAATGATAGGTTCAAATTTTGATCATCAATATAATACACTAAGACATATGATAATATATTACCATCAATTCTTTATAGTAGTCTATATATAATCAAATAAAAAACTCTATATAAATACGTATAATTTCTTATATTTTTTCATACTTAATAAAATATCATTTATCTTTTAATTTATATAAAGTTTTTCTTTTTATTTTTTCAAATACTTGGCATGTAGTATATCATTATTCTTAAAAAAATTTAAATATATACAATTTTAAAACCTGTAAAAGTTACATTATATAATTGTTAAATATGCGAAACTATTGATGACAAGATTTGCAAAAAAAAAAATCTTTCAGAAAGCCTCCACAATTCGATAACACAGTTTCATACAAAGTTTTCAAATACAAATCGTCTAATAAACTTTAACAAAGCACCAACTGGCATTTAAATCTCAATATTCCAAGTTTCCAAACATAAATTCCCAAATCTTCGTTCTAGGGTTTTGGATAAACCGTCCGGACATAAATCAAATACAAAGCATGATCGAAATCACAAAATCGGAGTTATAAGTCACAATGCATATACATAAACATGAAACTTTGTCCAAAAGTCATGAGATTCATGCATTATTTATGTCAAATCTTAGGAAATAACAGATTTAAAACATAAACAATAAAATGGAGATATTCAAAAATGATAAAAACGAAAAATAAGGTCCGAGGTACACTCACCTTAACCCGATCTACTAATTGTTTTACTCTAATCGGGTCAAAAATGGCGGAGATTTCCTCCTCTCTCTTTTCTTATCTTCCTCCTTCGTGTTGCTTCACGGTCGTGCCCCGACCCCAAGTTATCTCTCCCTCCTTTTTATAAACGAAACCTAGAGTCGGTGGGTTGAAATCGTGACTGGCACTCGAGCGCCAATCAGGCGCCCACGTTTTGTCATGGTGTTGCCTCGGGCGGTTGATTATGCTAAATGCGCCTGGGTAGCATCTCGGGCGCTGCTCGAGCACCATGTTCGGCAAATTGGTGCCCACTCGATGCTAGAGCGTGCATCGAGTGCCGCTTCAATTTTATCCTTCAATCGAGATTTATCTCTAAATTTTCTTAGTCCATTTATCCCCAACTTAATTATCTTAACTTAATTACCATGATTTACTATATTTTGAGAATTCGGACCTTACAACTCTCCCTCACTTATAGAAATTTCGTCCTCAAAATTTAATGAACCTCAAAATTTTCCTAATTAAAGGAAATCTTCCTAGTTTTTCCAAATCATTTCATTAATCGAGCGACTTATCCTAAAGAACTTTAAACATTCAAATTGTCATAACCCTTATTACCCGATATGTTTTATCCAAATCTGAATCTATCAACTTTGGGAATAACCCAATTTAGTAATTACTTCTACAACTCAGTCAGAAACCTTAAACGGGAAAAATTTTCTTACTTCAATTGACATTAAGCCTCAAATTCTCGTTATTTCATTAGTGTGTCCTTAAACTAATATCTCCCTAAAATACAAAACCCATATTGATAAGAATGGCGATTTATCGGAGGTGTAACAAATACATATATATCCTTGAAATACATGGCTATTCACTCCGAGCCCTTTTTAATTAAATCCTGAGGCGTATGAAAGTTGTGAGCCTACACATGCTTTTACTATTTTATCTCATCATTATATTACAAATTCTCAGATTTTCTCACAACTTATATTAACTTATATCCATTGGCTCATATAGGACACCTAGATTATAAGGCGACCATAATTAAAACAAATCCTAAGATAGCCAGATCGTGAAGACAAGTCCTACAAATCCTCAAATTACTGTCAAGCTAGGAATTACAATGATAACAATTACCAAAGAATTTGATATAGCTTCAAGTTATCACCCAAAGATCCAACATAGCGTTAGGTCACTACCCAAAAAACTCAAAACCCAATTACTTAGCAGCCTCAAGATCTTGTTGGCATATAAATGAGATAACTGATTCAATCCAAACACATTATCTATAATCACGATGACTGGTCGTCCCAATTGTCATTTCATTACAAAGGACTTCTAATTTTATAATTCCATAACCCTAATATTTCGAATACGATTTTGTCTTCCAATTTAAGAATACATCCCATTATCCAAGCATTTGAACCTACTTGCGATTTACCCTTCACATTTCCTACGGAATATCGAAGGCATATTAAGTCTAAAGACTTCCAACATCAATTGCCAATGCTGACGCCAAGTTCTCTTAAAGACATTGGGATTCATCTCCACAATCCTTAAATAAATCTATCCACTCATAATATCAAAGGATCTTTTTTCCTTATGACATAATTATTCTAGTCCTTAAAATTTATTAGACGAAAACTATCTCCAAGGCAAAACCCGCAAGTTCTCACGTTCCAATATCGATTATCGATCACAATACTCACTTTCCTTAAAAGATACTGAAATCCACTTTTACCATTTTCAACTTATCATCTGCACTAACGTATACTCATTTCTTCTTTACGATACAATTTTTTCAAACTTTTAGAATTATTGGACAATAACGATCTCCCATAAGCAACACCTACATATCCTTAAAGCAGGGACCTCATTGGCTAACCCTGACTATACGTGGAGTAATTTCAAATTATAATCTTCTCCCCCACTTTGCTCGTGGGTGGTTAGCTATCATGATATAAGAATCACATGGTTTTAACCTTTCTCAAAATTATTGCATTCTACTCTAACTCGCCAAACCCATTAGGGGTCAATCCCAAACAAAAAGGGTTAACAATTTCCCTAATTTCCTTGAGGGCTACCTTCACAAGTCCCATTTCTATGAATACCAATCACTTTTAAGCCAAACACCTCACGGCTCTACAATGCTTAAGGAATACTTATCCAATTTAGTCAAACCCAATATGACCATATATCTTTGGGACATTAATCAATCTTTTCAATAAGTTGCTGTTATCGAAAAAGACTCACGCCCACATCACATTCTTCCTTAACTAAATTCATATTCCTTTCTCTCTATTGGGCATATGGTTGACTGCCTTTCAAAATTCATGAAGTCCCCAAAAGGCCATCAAATTCAAATGGCATCACCCAGTTTTTATAATAATCGGACTAAAACCCAATGACTTTTTGTTCGATCAACCTTGAGCAAAATCACAACGGTTTCTCCTTTTATTTTTTCATAACTGCACTGCTCCGATATTGGAATCTGTTCGTGGTGACCCTTCACTTCTCTTATGAATATCTTAATATTAAAAACTCTCAACATCAAATCATTAATTTTTCAATTAACCTAATTTTTAAAATTTTTCAAATAACGTCATCGATTCTATTTGAATCCTCAAGATCAATGCCGATTTTAGCATAACCTCAACATCAACCTTACTTGCCAGTCAGAAGACGAGACCAGCTAACCTTCTCTTTTAATAGTTTCCTCTAATTTTTCTTATTCGTATAATGACTTTCAGGTATGGCCTAATATGCCATCTACACACATTTTATTACATAACTTGCAAGCACCACGATATTAATTCCATCGCCTCTCTTGCAACTCATCTGATATTTTAAAACCTGTGATGCTAACTGCAAATCAGAATACTCTTTTCAAATCATCAATTTTAGTGTGGCAATTTGCCAACCAAATCGTCTTAGTATCCCATCAAAATTTGATATTTTAAATCAGATCAGTTAATCATTCATAGTCCCAAACCGGACATCAAAATACATAATTCTATCAAACAAGGATTTATCCATCATGGGTTAGCAGTATCAGAGTTCTTTCTAGAAATTGGAACACATAAAATAATACTTAATCTTTGGGTCATTGACTCATACTCTAATTTTAACTTCTAGACATTCCAATTATTTCATGAAGAAAGGGGGTTCTTCTATAATTATCTTCAAAACTTCCCAAGGGGTGGAGTGCCATACTAGGAAACCCACCATTAGTCTTGCTTTACTCTCAACTTATGGCAACAATCTAACTTCATTTGGGCAACCAAAAACTTTAAACACTTTCTTTTATTTCCTGAAGCTCAATATCAACATTGACCTTGATCAAATTGAACATTTTCAGATAATGCTTCGTAAATTGATCGTCCTTTATATATTTGTAGGAAACCAAACAAAATTATCCTCCTGGCACCAGATACATTCATCCAGATATTTAATTAAGTATCCACTTATAATAAGCATCAAAAGGGTCCATCCAAATATTCGTATGATAGTAATAATCCCAAACAAACTAGTGGCAATTCAATTATCCCAGAACTGCTATCCTCAAAATAGATTTTGAATTAGATTTTCCACTTTAAAGACTCAAATCAAACTTTATAACCCAGAGCTATTGTCTCATAGAATTCCAAGTTCTATCATCTTCCATTCACTTTGAATTTCAAAACAAAAGTAACTTTATCATATCAAAATTTTGGCTTTAGCATGAATTAGGACACGAAGCTTTTTAGACACAACATCTTGGTCTTGCTTAATGGTAGCCCACTTTGCCGGCTAGAATGGTTAATTATAATTGATATGTCTTATGTCTTCATCTACTCATTCAGTCTATCTTATTCTAGTCTAAACTTTCGTAAAAGATTCAAATCAAACTTAAGGTATCTCTTTCTCTAATACTAATTATAACGGAATGGGTTATTTTTTTCTAATTACTTCCGTCAATAAACATACCAAACTAAGGCTCATAATTGAATAACATAAAAATTTACGAAAAATTGGATAAAGTTTCCTCTAAATATGGGCCAGAACCATACAAATAGCATGTATTAAACAACATGTTCAAGACATCTAATAATTTAGGTCTTAAAATTTAACATCTCAAAATATAGGATCAACAAATGTCATATCATCCATGATTCCAACACAACATTCTTAAGCTACCGTACTGGATCTATGAGAGATACTATCTAGGACTAGAATAAATTCAAAAAAAGAAGACAGCAGAAGTAGAACTATGTTCATAATATAAACCCGCGGAAGCATAAATACTATTCTAACAAATACAGAACGTGCCATAACCATTAATACATAACTTTTATCCACAGTTTAGGTATTTACATTCAAGCAAATTAGACTCCCAAATTTGTAATAGGCCTTGAAGCTCCCAAAAGTTTTCTTAGCTAGGTTTTATCTATTCTTTCTCATCGGAAATTTGCTCTACAGTCTCATCTGGAGGAAGAAAATAACAGAATAAGCCGAGCCCAGTAATGTACCATAAAAAATGTGAGTGTAATGCTTCCATGTAAAAACATAAATACCGTAAAGCATAAGTTACATCAATTATCGATAGACATAATGCACATGGAAACGTTAACAAGGCATAAATCGATATAACAAGGTCCGAATTTCATAGATTTAAAACAAAACGTGAATACGATGCAGCACATAGGAAGGTCATGATCATAAGTCCTTAGTTCTTGATTCAGGGTTCACATAATTTAACTTTTCGTTTAAAGCTACTATCCTCCATACTTTACATTTCGAGGTAGGACGGCTCTTCTCATTTTAATCATTATTATCCTCTATACTTTACACTCGAGGACAGCATGCCTGTGACGGAACGGATTTTTTTTCCTCGAAAGCTTCCATCAAAATAGAAACACAATTAACGGTCTAAACATAAGGCAAGACTTCTACAAAAATTTTGACAGAGTCTCCTTTGTAACCGGATAAAAACCTGAAAATACAATTCTGTAATAATCATTTAAAACAAACACATAACTATCCATCATACACACTTCCTACAATAAACATTCACAGGATCACATGTGCCATCCATGGTACAATCCATAAAAATATTAGCTACGCTAATAATTTAACAACAAGATGTCGTCTATGACCTGTACAATAAATCCAGAATATATAGCGAAAGTAAACCAATGACCTGCAAAAGCATAGCTTTTTCTTTTCTTTTTACAGATATACATTTTATATGCTTGTTATACAAAAATCCACATGTTCTATAATATCAGTGACCGTAAGGGCAGTATACAAAAATCACATTCTAGCTAAGCCTTTACATCCACAAGTGCTTCAAGAAAAAGCTCCAAAATGCTCTGTGTCCTCAAAAGCCTTCAGC